>JAJJLU010000664.1:0-24356 GCA_023807065.1 Isotricha intestinalis | reverse complement strand
CCCCAATCCCCAATCCCCAAATCCCCAATCCCCAATCCCCAATCCCCACCAATCTATTCATTTTTTAAATAAAAATAAATTTTATAACTTGAAATTAAAAAAATTATTTTTATTTTCGCTTAAATTTTATAAATATATATATAAAATAATTCTTTTCTTTTTAAAATCTATATTTTATTTTATAAATAAATAAATTTTAATTTTTTATATTCATAAATTTAATTGAAATGTAGGAATAAAACATATCAAAACAATTTTTTAATATTTTTCCTATTATCCTACTTGAAAACTTAAATTATATTATTAAAAAAATTTTTCATAATACTCCTTATTTTATTAAATAAATCCTTATTGGAATGAAATATTAAAAAATAGTGAATACTTTTTTTTAATTATATTAGAATAAAAAGAAATGCTCAGTGAAAAAATTAATTGGAAATAATTGTTAAATTTCCAAAAATTGCCAACTCTGAAAATTAAAAAACTTTACATATTGTTTTCCTTGATAAATTATATCGAATTAAATAATCTATTTTTCGAATTATGAATAATAAAAATTAAAAGTAATGTTTTAATTAAAAAAGATATTCATTAATTCAATTTTATATAATTCAGTATATAATTAATCTTAAATTTATTAAATAAAATTAAGATTATTTTACATATAAGATGTATTTAAATTTGGACATGAACATCAATTTTATCAGTTTCTTTATTCTTTTCATGTTTTTCATTTTTATCTTGTTTGATATCACTTAATAATTTTAGAACATTTAATCTATATCTAACAATTTTTGAAGTAAACCAACTAAAACCATTATCAAAAACTAATTTATAAATCCCAGTTTCTTTAGTAAATAAAATAATTTTAAGTGGAATTTCACTACAATCAAATCTATCTAGTTTAAAAACTTCAATGAAATGGTCATTATCAGTTAATTCATCATAATTATTATCTTCAATTTTAACATTAGGACAATATTTTAATAATTTAATATTTATATCATAAGCATTAATAGCAATTCCAATATAAATTAAAGAATTAGGATTTTCTATTTCAAAATATTTTGCAAATTCACCTCCTGCATCGATGTTACATAAATATGGAAATCCAAATCTTAAATTAAAATCTGAAAAAACCAATTTTTCATATTCTACTGAAATTCTATCAAAAGGTAAATTCACTTCAAGATTTATATTTATTTTTTTTTCTTCAATTATAGTTTTTAATTTATTTTTTAAATTTTCATCTCCTTCTTTTAATATATAATGAAGAAATTGAAGACATTCCATTATTATTTTTCTTTCTTCTGGTGAATTAAAATTATTTAAATTTATCAAATTTTTAATGAGTAAATCTTCTATTTTTTGTCTATATTGAGGGAATCTAAAATATATTTTTTTAAGAAGTAAATAGCATACATATTGTAAATCAAATAAATTATCATATATAATTAAAGAATTTAAAATTAATAAACATATTGAAATAATATTCTCAGATTTAACTAATATATCTTTTTTAGTTGTTAATTCAAAAAGAGAATCTTTTAAAAAGGATAAATCACTCATTGAATAATCAGTTTCTGATTTTTCTAAATGAATATTTTCTATTTCTTTTTCATCTTCTTTAATATTATCATATAAAAAAATTAATTTAGAATTTGAATTATTATTTTGATTTTCATCTTCAATTATTACTTTAAATTTTATATTGTATAACATACTATTCATGAAATTACCTAATTGAAAATATACTTTTCTATATTTTATATCAGAATCACTTAATATACTTTTAGTAATTTCATTTCCATAGAGTAATAATAAATCGAATTGTTCTTCAATTGAATAAGTGTTTCCAAAATTATCCATTAATAAAAAAATTCCTTTCATTTTATTTTCAAAATCATCAGATTCACAACATTGAATAATTTCTTCTTTTATATTTTTGAAATTATTAAATGATTCACTTGAATATCTTGATGGAAAAGAATTAAATAATTCTTGAAGAGATTCTTTTTGTTCATCATCTAAATTTTGTTCTGTATTTTCTATTAAATAATTTAAAAATGTTGCACATTTTTTTTCTAAATCTAATGAAATATTTATACTTTGTATTATATCTAAATTATTTATTACTTGGTTTGATAATTGAAGTAATAAATTGATATCATTTGATAAAATTTCAAAATTTGATGCTTCTAATAATTCATTATATATTTTTCCAATTAATATATTTACATTAAAATATTTTCTTCCAATCAATCTATTTAATTTATCTAACACATTTTTATTTAATATAAATTTTTTCCCTTTTGAAGCTTTAATTTCCTTAATAAAAAATTTTATTTCATCATAAGCAATTGATAATTTTTTTATACAATCATAAGCGTTTTTTTGTTTAAAAGCTTCAATAATTGCTCTTTCAAAAGTAGATTTTTCTTCAATATTATTAGAATTAATATTTAAAGAAATATTTTCTTGATTTATTTTAGAATTAGTATCAATTTCATCCATAAAATAAAAAAAATAAAAAAATCAAATATTGTTTTAAAAATGTAATAAAAATATTAAAAATAAATTACAAACAAAACAATAAAATTATTTTTTTTTTCTTTTAGGATTTTTAATAAGCATAGTAGGAGTAGGATATTTTCCAAGAGTTTTAAAGTTAACTTCTTTATTAAAGTTCAATTGACTCATTTTAGTAATATTACTTTTAATAAACAAAGTTCTTGGATTTCTTAAGCCTAAAATACTTCTAGTAATTTCATAAGCTAAATTAAAATAAGAATTAGCAGGAAGAAAACTTTCCATATAAAAGCTTACAACACCTAAATTATTATATATTGCTGCAGTATCTAAAGTATCTCCTCCAATAGTTTTTTCTCTTAATTCTTTTGCTTTTTGAAAACATCTCAAAGACCATTCTAATTCATTTAATTTTAAAAATAAAGCTCCTAAATATGAATATACTAAAGCTGTATCTGGATCAACTTGAAGTAATTTATCACTTAATTTTTTAGCTTCATAATAATATTTCATTGCTTGTAAATCATAATCTAAATCTTCATATAAAGTTCCAAATGTTAATTCATAAAATAAATCTACTTGAATATCATCATCACTTGATAAATCTCTTAATAAAATTTTTGATCTTTCTAATCTCCTTATTGCTATTTCTGAATGACCTTTTATTTGATCTTTATAACATTCAATTATCATTTCTTTTATTTTAGAAGGTAATAAATTTGGTAAAATTAAAGTTTCTCTTATTAATGAAGGATATACATTAGTATTTGCAATAATTTCTTTAAATGTATTTTTAACAACTCTATTTGTTAAAGTATTAATTAATTTTGAACCCAAATATCTTTCATCTTTAATTTTTTGATTTGGTATTTCATCCATATAAATTTCTTTAGGAGGAGGATCTCTTGCATTTCTTTTTTTAGCTTTTTTAGCTTTTGCTATTCTTTTTCCTTCTCTAATTGCTGTCTCTTTTTCTCTTTCTTCATCAATTTCAACTTGTAATCTTTCTAAGGGAAATTTAGCAGGAATAACATTATATTTATTTGTTGATATTGTATTAGAATGCAATGGAACATCATTTTTAAAAGAATTAATAACATTATCTAAAGGAGGAAGTGCAGTTTCTAACATTTTTAAGAAATCTCCTATAAAATCTGTATCATCTTCATTATATTTGAAATTTTTAACATGATTTAAAGTTTCACTTTCTGGAATAAAATCAAAATCTGGTTCTTCTTCTTCTTCTTCTTGAACTTGTTCTGTTAAATTTGCATTATCTGTTTTTAATCCAAAAGCAGTTTCAAACATATATTCTAAAGCTTCTTGATATGATAATCCTTCTGAGCTTTCTAATTTTAATGCAAATAATACTAATAATAATGTTAATCCACTATAGGAAAAATTCATTTCATCTAAATCACAATCATAATAAAAAGAATCAAATATTTCTTTTATTTTATCATCTGGCATTCTTTCATCAAATAATGATTGAAATGTTTCAAAATTATTTTGAGTTATTCCTTCTATAAATAATTGCATATATGTTGCGATTTTTTCACTTGAAAAATTTGCAAAAACTGGAAAATCGAAAAATAATGCATTTATTTTTGTTAAATTTACATATTTAAAATTTATTATATTATTTTGATTAGTATTTGTAATTGCATATAAATCAAATATTGAAGTTTCAATTGAATGCATATATGCTGAAATAAAATTTAAAATTTCATATGTACAAACATATTTAATTTCATCTTTAGAAAAATCTGGGGATTGGAATTTATAAGGTGATTCTTTTCCATCTTTTTTTTCTAACATCAATTTAATTATATTATTTGTTTTAAATATTTGTAACTGTTCATCAACTATATTATTTATGTCATTTACTGTCATTTGACTTACTGATGATTCATTTGACTTTATTGTACCTTCATTATTATTTTCTAAAGTTTCCATTTGACGTTTGTATATATAAAATATTAAAATTAAAAACATTTTCATTGTAATTTTGTCTTCATGTGGATTTAATTGATTTAAAAAAGAATTGATTTCAAATATATTATATCCACAAGAATCAATTAATTTATAATCAAAAAAGAATTTTATTACATTTAGTTTAGTCATAAATTCATCTGGTTTTGATATATAATCTTTAAATATTGATTGGAGATTTTTTATTATTGAATTATCAACAAATCCATCCATTTATTATTTTAATTTATTTTGTTTAAAATAAATTTTAAAATTTAACAATTAAAATTTCGAAATTATTTCATAAAAAATAAAGATTTAATTATTTTAATATTAAAAATATTCTAATATAATAATTTCAATTATTAATGAATGAAAGTTTCTTGAAATATTCTGATAAAAGTGGAAAAATAGATATTATAAAAAAATGTGATAAAGAAAAAAAATTTAATTCTATAGTAACTGATCTTAAAGTTAGTTTAATGTATTATAAATATAAATTAGAAAATAAAATTATGAAATCACCCAAATTGGATGAAAATTTTTTAAAAGAAATACAAAATTTGGTAGAAAAAATAAAAAAATATTTTAGGGAAGAAAATCCAAGTTTAGGTTATATTTGTTATGATGATGATTTAAGAACAATTCTAATTTTAGAATATTCAACTTTATTAACAATAATTGATATTTTAGTTAATATTTTAGAAAAAATAAAAAAACTTGAAGAATTGGAAAATTTTTCTTTAAAAAAATTCCATTTAGATTTTAATGTCAGAGAATATAATGCAAAAGATATAATAGAGAATTTTTCAGAAATTAAAACATTAAAAATTAGATTGAATGGTAAAAATGAAGAAAAATTAAATGAAGATGTTATCACTCTTTTTTCATATTTTATTCCTGAATTTTTCCCTTCGTGTATTCAATTTGATTTTGATTTTAATATAATTCCAATAAATAAGGAGTATAATAAAATAAATCCATATGAAATCAATGAAGAAAATATTATCTCCTATTGTAAAGATTATGAATCTACTTTTATCTCAAATTTAATTTTATTAAAATCAGCTTATTCAATATTTAATGTTAATTCATTATCTATTAAGATATATGATTCATATCAAATTGAATCACATTATATTTTATCTAAAATAATCTCTGATGATGAAAATTGTAAAAATAAATCAAAAATAGAAAAGAATAGTGATTTAAGAACAATGGCCTCATCATCAGAATATCAAAGAAGTTTATCTTTAAATTCCCCTAATTATAATTATAATATTAATCCATTTATGAATACTACAGGAAAAAATATTATTAATTATAATTCTATTTTAAATAATAAATTAATGAAATTTGAATTTTTTTTAAATAATTTTATGAGTAAATATTTTGAAATGAAATATGAAATAAATTCTTTTGACCCATTATTATTTAATTATTGTAATTTATCATTAATAAAAGATGAAAATTTATATAATTTAAAATTAAATTTATTTCCAAGTGAAAAAATATCTTTAAGAAAAATATTAATAAATTCAGAAAAATATAATTTATATTTAAAAAGCAAAATTAATGTTTTTTCTCAATTAAATAATACTGATGAAAACCAAATGAAACATTATAAATCAGATAATAATATAATTGAAAACCCAATAAATGACTTTGTTGATTTTGAAATATATGATAATAAACATATGTTATATTTTAATTATATTACAAAAAAAAAGATGAAAGATAATAAATTATTATTATTAAAAGATGAAGAAATAATAAATAAATTATTTAACAATTTTAATCAAAATTTATTTGATTTATCTATAATATTAGATCATAAAATGGGAGATTTTACAAAATTATCAATTAATTTATCAAATTATTTAAATTTACAAACTAACATTGAAAATTATGACAACTATAATTCTTCTATTACTTGTTTTATAATCAATTTATTTATTAGTATTCAAAAATTAGCTACAAACTTAAATTATTTAGAAATTAAATTTGATGATGATAATCTTCATAAAAAAAATTTAATGGAAATATTTAAAAAAAAAAGATATTATGTTTTTGAAAATGGATTTAAATTTAATAATTTAATAATTTCAGAACTTATTTTTGATTTTAATAATGTTTGTTCTTATATAAAATTTGAAAATTTTCCTCCTAATTTATCATTTTTAAAAATAAAGAAATTATCATCAAATGATTTTAAATTATTTATACAATATTATCAATCAAAAAAAAATATATTTAATAAATTAGAAACATTATGTTTTTCTTTTGATTATGATATGAATTTTAAAATTGAATTAATTGAACAATTTATTCTTCTATTTAGAGAACATTTAAAAGTTATCTTTTTAGATATTCCTATAAATATAAATTTTGATTTATTAACTAAATTAATAAAAAGTTATAAAAATAATAAATCAAATTCTTATTTAAAAATTAAAATTATATTAAATGAAATTAATCATCATTTTTCTACTGGTAAAAGAATTTCTGATTGTAAAATTATTGAAAATGAATTAATACATAAAAGAAAAATTGTTAAATCAATATCATACTTTAATTTTAATCATTTAATTTTAGAAATTCCTTTTTATAATTCTCTACAAAAAAATAAACTTCTTTCTCTTATTTATTGTTTTAAAAAAATTAATAAAAATAAAAATGAAAAGAAAATGGAAAATATTTATAAAAATATATTTTATAAAATGTCTAATTTAAATTATAAAAAAATGGAAGTTCAACTTTTCTGAAAAAAATTAATAAAATTTATTATATTTTATAAGTATTAGTTTTTCATTAATTTAAATTTTATTGAAAAAAAGTTATTATATAATTAAAAGTTATTATATAATTAATACTATAAATCAATCAGAATATTTAAACATTTTTTTAAACATTTTTTTTTCTTTATTTAAATCATCATTATTCGCTTTTTCAGCTTCATTTAATAATTCTTCAACTTCAGGATTATTAGGTTGAATTTCTTTTAATTTTCTTAAAGTTTCAACAGATTCTTTATAAAATTTTAACATTAAAGAAGTTTTCCCTAATAAATAAAGTGCTTTTGGGTTTTTATCATCGAAACTTTTAACAACTTTTTTAGCAGTTTCATAACAAGTATAAATTCTTCCTAATTTTAATTTACATAAAGCATAATTATTATGAACTCCAATATTCATTTTAATTAATTTATCATATAATTCTTTATCACTTTCCATTAAATGTTTTTGAGAATTTTCAGGGTCATTACCAAAAATATCTCCTTCATCAAATCTATAATTTAAATTATGATAAATTTTCATTGCTCTATATATATCATTTGATTTAAAACATTCATCAGCTTCTTTTTTATATAATAATAATTGAGAATATTTATCTGTATAAGGATATCTTCCAAAAGTAGGTAATTGTTGGAATTCATATAAATGTACATACATTTCTATTAATGTTCCTTCTTTTTTTCCAAATTTTCCTATGTTATATAATTTACAATTGTTTATGTTAAAGTAATCTATAAATGTTGTTCTAATATATATTATTTCATTTCTTTTCATATGAACTAAAACTTTTCTAAGTAAATTTGGGATAGTATACATTTTCATGTCTATATTTAATAAATTTGGGAAGTTTAATTCCTCAAATATTTGTTTACTTTTACTAAAATCTACTTCTTCATCTATATTTTTAATATCATATTTTTTATTCATATTATCTCTCCATTCTTTTAATTCCTCTGTGTATTTATTTTCTTTTATATATTCATTTATATCTTTGATTTCAAAAGTATTAAATTTTATTTCTCCATTTAATTTAATTTGTAATTTTAATTTAACTAACATTTCTCTATCAGGACAATCTAATCCAAATCCATTATATAAAATCTTTGTTTTTGAATATTTATCTTTATTAATATCATATACAAATTTATAATGCTGAATTTCAATTACTTCAACATAAAAGAATAAAGGTTGTTCATTATCAATTTTATAATATTCAATAAATTTTTTATTTCTATCTTTCATGAAAGATTGTTGAACAGTAATTAAACTAATTTCTCCTTTTCTTGTATTTTGGAGTAATCTTTTTTCTATTTCAAACAATTTACTTTCATCACCTTGTCCATCAATTTCACTTGTTACATTTTCTTTATTATAAATTTCTTTTTCTTTATAAATAAATTTCATATTATATTTAACATCATCTCCAATTTTTGGATAATTAAATTTTATTTCTGTAGCTCTTTTTAATATTTTAGCTTGAATTTCTCCTTTATCCATTAAGTTTTTAATAGTAAAGAAATTAACTAATTTAACTCTAAAACAAATTTTTTCATTTGTATATTGTTTAATAAATTCTTTATCTAAGAATTCTTTAGGAACTTTTCCTTCAAAAAATTTATTTTTTTTTGAATCAATTTCAAAAAATTTAAAAATATATTTAAATTTAATTTTAATTAAACAACATTCATCAATTCTTAAATCAGTTAATGCATAAGAAAAACTTCTAGGTAAATGTTCATCTTTTAAATTAATTTCACTTTTACCATCTAAATTACATAATATAGGAACAGGAATTTCTTTTAAATTATCATTAATATCATTATAAAAACAATTACTTTCAATAATACAATTATCATATTCAGTTGGTTTATATAATGAAGTACCTACTTTTTCAATAATTTTAATTATATTATCTTCTTTTATTTTTATTATATCTCCTTCTTTTTCAGTTATTGGAATTGGAGGTTCATCTTGTTCTTCATTTATATCTCTTTTATCTTCATCTGTTGTACAATAACTATCATCACTAGGTTCGTGTATATGTTCCATTTAATATTAAAAAATTGAATTTCTAGAATTTTTTTAGGTTTTAAATTTATAAATTATTAATTTTTTAATTTTAAAAAAAATACAATTTACAAAAATTAATGGTTATAGTAATGATTTTTAATAACAAATAGATTATCAAATTAAGTAAATTTATCAAAAGAATAAATATTAATTTTATATAAACCACATTTTGGAATGGTTCACAACGAATAATAGAAAAATTAAAATAGCAGATTTTAAAATGAAAATATATAATATTGATGGTTGAGAAGTATAAATCTATTGAAATCGAAAAAGATGTATATTAAAATATGGGTGGATGAAAAAATAATAAATAATAAAATTGCAAAATTTGAAACTTTAAGAATAAAAATTACATAATTAATATATCATAATAATAAATTTGAAGATGTTAAAATTAAAATGGGAATTTAATTTTTAAATAATCAACGAATAATACTGATATGATTGTAAATGCTATTAATAAATTAAAAGTTGGTGATGTTTTAAAATTGAAAATCATAACAATTTTCCTAACAAAACTAATATTGAATTTGTTCTTATTTTTAACAGAAATAATAATGTTATTAGAATTTAGCAAAGAAATTGTGATGGAACTTTTGTTTGTTAGTATTGGAGCAATTGCTTCTGTTTTTCTTTTAAATAAATTAATTTTAATTGATAATTTGTAATAATAAATAAAAAGATAGAGAACAGAAATTATTAATGAGGATAATTTTATGAATTGAAATACTATTACATTTATTTTAATATATATATTTAATTAAAAAATATATTAATCTTTTAATATATATTTACTATACATTAACTTAAGTAGTTTTTGTTAATACAACTCAAATATACGTTAATATTTTTTATTTAATTATATAGAATTTTACATAAATTCTGGTTTATAATATACAAAAGTTACAAATTTATGTTTAAATCTTAATGTAACTGAAGTTTTAATATTTGTTTTAAAATCATTTTTTAAAGCAGTACAACAATGAGATAAATTAATATGAGGTGCTGTTAGTATTTTTTTATAAGAGTTATTTTCGCTGAGTAAATTTTTTTCTTTATAAATCAATAATTTCTTATTTCCAATTTTATTTTGTCTTGTATTATAATCAATATTATAATAATTAAAATATTTTGGAGCATCAGGAGCATCAACATTCATTTCTGTTTTTTTAGGACGATAACAATTATAATTTATATCAACTTTCTTATTTTTTTCTTTTTTTTTTGTTTGTTTTTTTTCAAGATCAGAATGAGTTAAATTTATCATATTAAAAACTCCATTATCATTTGTTATTTGTTTATAATCATTAGAACATTTCCATTGCCCATCAACAATAAATTTAAATTCATGTACTTTTTTTGGTAAGCTCAATTTTAGTTTGAAATAATTTGTTTTTTTATCTTTTTTCATTTCTATAAATTTTGTCCAATTAAAAAAATCTCCGGTTAAATTTACTTTTTTTCCTCCTTCTTTCCAAACAAAAATAAATTGTGTATTTTCTAAATTTTCATCTTCTGTATCACTAGAACTAATTGAAGTTGTTGTTTCTTTATTCCCTTTACCTTTTATTTCTTTTATATCTTTCATTCTTTTAGGATATCTAACTTCATTTATTTTATATTCTTCATTTTCTTTTTCACTATCATAATCTTTTAAATTTTCATTTCCCATTTTTTTATTATTTTAAATTTATAATATTTAATTTTTCATTAATATAAATCAAAATTAATTATATTTAAATTTTTTAAATCTAGAAAAAAAAAATGACAAATATAGTTCATAAATCCTTAAATTATAAACCAATAACATCAGATGGTTTAATTCAAAAAAAATTAGTAACAGAGGGTTTTGGTCCATGTCCTGGAAAAGGAATGGAAGTTGTAATAAATTATTATAGTGAAACAGAAGATGATAGATTATTAGATAATACAAATATAATAAAAGAACCATATAAATTTATAATAGGAAAACTTTCAGTAATTCCAGGATTAGAAATTTCTATTAAATCTATGAAAATGGGTGAAAGAAGTGTATTTAAAATTGCACCTGAATATACTTATTTTTCAGAAGAAAAATTTAAAAATTGTGATAAAACACTTATTGAACATTTAAAAAATGAAGCTTTTAAAGTTGATATTCCAGATAAAGAAAAATATAGTAAAGAAGAATTATTAAAAATGGAATTAAAAGATGCTAAAAAATATCAAAATATATATTATGAAATTGAATTAGTTAAATTTGATAGACCAAGACCAAGAAAAAATCAATTAGAACCTAAAGAAAGAATAGAACAAGCAAGTCAATTAAAATTAGAAGGGAATGATTTATTTAAAGAAAAAAGATTTCAAGAAGCTATTATTAAATATAAAGATGCAAGAGAATATTTAACTCAAATGCCTAATCAATTTATTACTGATGAGTATAATACTCTTCAACATACTTTAACTTTAAATATAACTAATTGTTATATTAATTTAAAAAATTATAATTATGGTTTAAAGAATATTACTGAGAATTTTGTTTTTGAAAAAACTCCTAAAGTATTTTATTTTAAATCTTTATGTGAAATGCATATTGGAGAATTTGAAAATTCATATAAACATTTATTAGAATTGCAAAAAGTTTTACCTGATGAAAATCAACTAAAAAAATATTTTGATGATTATTATAAATTTAAAGAAGAGACTATTGCTAATGAAAAAAATAATTCTAAAAAAGGGATTATGGGAATGTATAAAGATCTTTCAAAAGAAAATGATTTTTTTAGTTTACCTAAATTTAATGGAGAAGATAATACTTGTTTTTATTTTGATTATTTAATAAATGGTGATGAAGCAAATCCTAAAAAAATTAAATTTGAAATTTTCCATCAAACAGAAAATAAAATTGTAAGTTTATTTAATGAATTAAAATCTATTATTGAAGGAAAAAAAATAAAAGATAAAATAATCAAATTTGATTACTCTGAAAAATATGAAAATATAATTTTATTTGAAAAATTAGAAAATATTGAAATTGATAACTTTGATTTATTAAATATATTTTCTCCGAATGAAGATGTTCTTTTACTTTTACATAAATTAGAAAATGGAGATTATAATTTGGAAATTTCTACACAAAAATTAAGTGATAAACCAATTAAAGATTTATTAATTATTGGAAGAAGTTTTTATAATTATAAACCTTTAATTAAATTATATGAAAATAAATTATCAGGTGAAATAAAAATAACAGATTGTGATTTGAGTTATAATTATTAAATTAATTCTATTTAATATTCTTATTAAATAAAATAATACAATTTTTTCTTTTTATTTATACATAATCAACATATAACTTAATTTATAATTCTATTTCTCATCATTTATAAAATTGAAGAATAAATCAAAATTAATACATTAATTATTCCTATTTTTCGATTATTTGATTTAATATTAATAATCTACTATTTTGGAATAAACCTAATTGAAATGGAATTAAAATATCTATACAATCTTTTAATGAAATAATTTCATTGTTTCCATATTTTTTTTTTATTGGTTCAATAATTGAATTAACATACTTTTTAATATTATCTTTTGAATATATTTTATATAAATCTTCCAAATAGCTTTTCATATCATTTTCATTTTCTTTTTCAAACACTATTTTTGTTAAGATATTTGTATAAAAATTAATATATTTTTCTAAAGTAATAGCAAGCATATATTTCGTTAAATTGGGACATGTGTATTTAAAAAGATTTGATAATGTTTTTTCTATATTTTCATCTTCATGATTTATAAAAGGATATAAATATAAAATAACAGAATAATAATTATTATTTTCATTTAACTGTGATATAATTTCATCAAAAAATGCAGTATGATATTTTAAAAATTTATTGTCCTCTGAATGGTCATATAATTTTGGAATAATTTCAGATATTATTTCTTTTTTACGAATTTCTTGTTGAATTCTATATTTTACTATTAAGTTCAAAAGTCTATTATAATTATAATTTACCAATATTAAGTGGTCATTCTTGAAAATGGAACATATATATTCTTCTGCATTCAATAAGTTCGTTGAACCACAACACTGTCCCATTTTTATAAATAAAATTAATTTATAAGATATAAAATATTTGTCTCAAACGGGAATAAATATTATTTGAATTTAACAAATATAATTGATTAGATAATAATAAGTATTGAATAATTAAATAATTTTATATATATTATAAAGCAAACAATCAAAGATCTTTAATAAGTAATCTGAAATTAAATATAATATAAATTCAAGGAATTATGGTCAAATTGTCAAAGAAAGAATTTTAATAAAATAAAAAATTAGTCTACTTAATAAAAATAATTGATAAGAATTATATAAGAAGAAATAATATTAATTAGATTAATTTTATTTAATAAATATGCTAATTTCTATCATATAATTTTAATATAATTGATATTGAAAAAATAATTTAAAATTAAAGAAAAAATAAAAAAAAAAATTAAATTAAAAAATAAATGAATGGAGAAGAATCTAAAAAAGAAGATGAATTATCTCGTTCCTTAAGTGAAAAAAAAATTAAATTAAAATCATTAGCAACATTAACATTATCAGCTATTGGAAAATTACCAGTAATAAAGACTAAAAATCGCCCGAATAATTTAAATTACACAGTATCAAATAGTTTAGCCAAAGCTAATTTAAAAAAACAACTTACAACTGAATCAGTAATTCCAGAAAATGAAACAAATTCTAATTCAATTAAATATGATATTTCAAATAGTAAATTTCATAATAGAAATTTAGAATATATTAGACAAATTGCTTCTAAGCTTGATTCAAATAGAAGAATAAATTTAACAAAAATTCATCGTAAAACTCCAATGGAAAGATATAATAAAATTAAAAAAAAATTTTTATTATATATAAATGAAAAAAATGGAAATGAAATGACTAATGGGAGTTTATTAGAAGAAAAAAAATTAATAATACCAAAAATTGAAATTAAAGAACCTGAAAAGAAAATATTTTATTATAGAATTGAGAAAGGAAATAATATGAAATTAATAAAACAATGTTTTGAATACAGAACAAATTGGATGGATTATAGAAAAACTGATAGTTCAATTACTGAAGCTGATTTAAATTTCATGTGGTGTCCTACTTCAAATTTAATTAATTATAATTTATTATCAAATGAACCAGACAATAAGAATTTAACAATGTCTAATCATTTTGAACATCATGGTCAAATTTCAAATAAATTAAAAATGTTTATTAATATAATGGAATATACTGAAAATAGGAATATTGATGTTTTCTCTTTTATTCCACTTACAATTATCATTGAATATGAAAATAATAAATTTTTAGGTCAATTTGCACATTTTACTCATATATTTAATCATATTGAAGAATTTTTAAACGAACCTTCAAATTATAAAGATGTTAAAAAGAAATATAGAGATTATTTTTATGCAACTAATAATGTTGATTGTAAAATTGGTTTAAAAACTCCAATTTATATTCCAAAAAGTCATTATGATGGAAAAAATTTATGGTTATTAAAAGCTTTAAATTTAAATAGAGGAAGATGTATTAAAATTATAGATAATGTGGAATCATGTGAAATTTTCATTAAAAACTTTTATAATGGAATTTTAAAAAATTTTAAAGACTCAGAAAATAATAAAGAAATAGAAGCAAAAGATAATAGAAAAAAAATAATATATACTTTACCTAAAATAAGGAATAGAGAATATAATATTGGAATTTATCATCAAATCGATTATTATAAATTATTAAATAACGTAAAAGAAAAAAATAAACAATATCAAAGTTCCAAATTAGTGCTACAAAAATATATAGAAAAACCATTATTATATAATAAAAGAAAATTTGATATGAGAATTTGGGTTTTATTAAATCATAAAATGGAAGCTTATATATTTAAGGAAGGACATTTAAAAGCAACTTCTTATGAATATGATTCTCAAAGTAAAAATTCTTTTATTCATTTAACAAATTATTCAGTGCAAAAATATTCTGAAAATTTTTCTAAATTTGAATACGGAAATGAAATTTCATTTTCAGAATTTGAAGAGTCTTTATTAAAAGATTATGGAATAGAAAAAAATGTTAAAAAAGATATATATCCAAAATTAATAGAAATAATAAAAATTTCATTAGATGCAGTTAAAGATAAAATAAATGATTTAAATAGAAGAGGATGTTATGAATTATTAGGATATGATTTTATGTTTGATGAAAATATTAATCCGTTTTTAATAGAAATAAATACTAATCCAGGACTTGAAATATCTTCTCCTTTAATAAGTCAATTAGTTCCAAGAATGGTTGATGATTGTTTTAGATTAACTATTGATGATGTTTTTGGTGTTAAATATAAAGAAGATAGATTTGTTGATGGAAAATTTGTTTCTCCTTTTCATGTTGATGGTTATGATGATAGTGAAAATATGTTTGAAAAAATTGCTGATTTTGGAGAGAAGAAAAAGAAAAAAATTGTTCTTTATTAAAAATAAGGAAATATTTATTTTGATTTTAATAGTTTTAGGGAGTGAATAAATTTATATATGTAACATAATGTGAATAAAATTAAATTTAAATTATTTCATTAGATGGGGATTAAAATATATTTAATTTTTTTTAAAATGAAATAATTATTCATTTTAATAAATCTTAAATTAAAAATTATTTATATATTAATAAATTTAAATTTATTTAAAAAATATGTCAGAATCAAATGAGATTAAAGAACAAAGAAAGAAAAAATTTCTTGAGAAAATGCAAAATAAAAATAAAAAAAATATGATGAGTAATAAAGAAATGCGATATAATGAATCTCAAAATGTTCCAAATTTTTTAAATTATCCTCAAAATAATTTCCCTCAAATAAATAATAATCAACAACCTCAATATTTCCAAAATTTTTCTCAAAATTATAATCATCAATATTTTAATAATTACCAAGGAAATCAACAAAATTATTTTAATCCTTCAAATAATCAGAATTTTCAACAACAAAATAATGAAAGAGATAAATATAAAGATGTAAATTTAAAAGAAAAATATACAAATTTAAATAAGTATCAAAAGAATATTGATTTTATTGGAAAAATAAAAAAAGTGTTATTAATAATTTTAATATTTTTCCATTGTGCTGAAGTTAAATATATATCAAATACAAAAGAATTCATAATGACTTTTATTTTAATTGAATTTACATCAAATTTATATCAAATGATTTTGTATCAAAAAAGAAGAAAATTGATTCCAAATAATCAACAAAATAATCAAAATTCAAATACAAATAAAATAGAAAATTATACAGATTATGCTATAAATAATTTTGGTTATGTAGATGTTGGGTTAAAAATTTTTCAAATTCTTTATGAAATACTATCTGATATTTGTTTAATTATTTTTTTAAATATCATTAATATTTCAATCAAATAATTAAATTTTAATTATCTATAAAAAAATATTCTTAAATATAAGATAATGGAAAATACAGTTCAAGAAAGAATAAAGTTTCTTGAAAATAAAATAGAAGAAAATGGAAAAAATCTTATTTCTAGAAAACAAGAAGAAGAAGAGAATAATATAAAAGTAAATAAAATTGTAGATAAATGGTTAAATCTTCAAAAAATAATAAAAGAAGAAATTACATTAAGAGAAATAATAAAAAATCAAAAAGAAGAACATCAAAAACAATTAAAAATAAATTATAAAGATTATTACCAAGCAAAATTACTTTTACGTCAAATTTCAGAAAATATAATTTCAATAAATGGTACTAATGATACAGAAAAAAAAAAAAATTTTGTTCCTGATGATAATCCAGAATTAACTTTATGTGATGCATATGATCCAATAAAAAATTTATTTAATTTATTTAGAATTAATTATGATTATGTTGTAATTTTAATTTCAATTATTGGTGACAATGAAGAGATAATGAAAGAAAATAAAGAAGTTTTAAGTATTATAGATTTATTTTGTCATCAATTTTATGATAATATATTAATTCCAAATCCAGAACAAGAAGAATTATTAATTTTAATATATTTATTGTTAGAAAAAGAAATTAATTCTATGAATTCTGCTTCTGTTGCTTCATTTTTAGATGATAATTATTCAATTTTAGGAAAATTTCTAAAAAGTTATACTAAAAAACCAGAATTAAAAAATTATCTTTCAAATACTTTAGGTTCTTTAATTTTATCAATTGAAAATGAACCAAATAGTTTAGATTTAAATATTTCTATTATAAAAAATACAATTGATACAGAAAAAAAATATAACAATATTTCTAGGAAAAATAACTCAATTCAATCATCTTCGAATGATATATTTGAAGAAAATTTAACTAAAGATATTCCTAAATGTAGAATAAATTTAGATAAAAGAATAAATGAATTATCATCAGATAGTGATGATGAGGATAATGATGAATTAGATTCAAATATTATTAATGATAATTTAAGTACTTCAAGTTTAAACACTTCATATAGGAAAATGAGTATTGAAATGAATAACGATTATTCCAATGAAATTAATCAAAAAAATTTAAATGAAAGAATTAATAATGAAAAAGATCCAAATTTAAAAGAATTTTTTATAAGGCAACTTGAAAGAATAAATAAAGATCCTAATATATTTACAAATAAAAAATTTTTAAATAATTTAAAAGTTGTAGAGCAAAATGAAATATTAACAATTTATAGAAGAAATTTTTTAAGAATTCAAGAATATATTGATTTAATAATTCAATCATTAATAGATAAAATATCTGCAATACCATATCCATTAAGAAGTATATGTAAATTAATATATATATTAATTAAAAAAAAATTCCCAAATATTAGTATTTATGAAACAAATGCATTTGTTGGAGAATTTATTTTTGGAAAATGTATTTTACCAATTTTAATAAATAGTGATAGGAATGCAATAATAACATCAACGATATTATCTCAATCAACGAGAACATGTTTGACGACAATTGCAAAAGTATTATCAAAAATAAACAGAGGAATGTTTTTTGAATCAAATTTAGAAACAGAAAATACAATATTTAACCATTATATTATTGAAGTAATTCCAATAATAAATCAATTTTATGAAAGGATAATAGACATTCAATTACCTAAAACTTTAGATAAATTAGTAGAAGAACATATGAAAATTCCGAATATTTCAATTATTAAACAAACTCATATGAGACAATCTTATTATGAGGATTTACTTAATAATAAAGATTCTTCTCCACAAATAAGTTCTATTTCCCCTTCTTATGATTATTTTTCTCAAAATCCAGATGAACTAATTAATATTAAATGTATGTGTTTTAGTCTAGAAGATATTTTATTTATTTTAAAAATATTAAAACAAAATAAAAATAAATTTAGTCATTTAGAAAAATTTAATTTTTTCTGTAAAACAATAGAAAAAATTTCCGTTTTTGAACCAAAATTATATCTTGCAAGTCAGAAAAATCCAGAAGTTAAACCTTTTTTTTTATTATTTAATACAAAAGAAAAAGAAATTAAAATATTAAATGATGAAGAAAATATAAATTATTCAAAATTAGAAAATGACCAAGACAGTAATTTTATTTTAAAAAGAATTATTTTTTGCATTAAAACAGTTTTATCAGGTTTAAATTTATTAAATAATAAAGATTATCCATATTTAAATATTGCAAATACAACTAATAAATTTTTTTCTTCTTTAAAACATACATTAGAAGATTACGGAGAATTTCCTGATGGAAAAAATGAAATTCCTTTAAAATGGTATAGTCAATATATTTCTAAAAATAAAAAAATGTTAGATAAAAATCTAAGGAAAAATGATTATGAAAAATTTTATAAAAATTTATATGAAAAAGAAGCTATTATCTTAAAAGATTTAAAAAATTTCAGTTCTGAATTAAACACCAGAAATGGATTAAATAAAAGATGTGCTGAGAAAATTATTGAAAAAGCAAAAATTGATTTAAATAGAATGAAAGTGATAGAAAAATTTTTAAAAATAGAATATTTTATAGAAAAAACTAAAATCGAAGTGTTTATTGAATTTAAAAATGATTCAAAAAAAGTTCGAATTCCTTTATTAGATAAATTAAAACAAAATAAAAATGAAGATATCAATGGACCTGCAATAATTATTAGAAATGATGTTTTTGAACTAGAACAATTATCGTATTTAAATAAAATTATGGAAGTGCAAAAATTCTCAAAAAAAAATGAAAATTATATGAAAAGTATAAAAGATTTTATAAAAATATTCAGAGAAAATCCTTGGAAAAAAAACATAAACAATTTTCCTTTACCTAGGAATATAGTTTTATATGATATTGAAAATGGAGTTCAAAATAGTAAAATTTCTGAAACTATTTCTCAATATTTATCAGTGGTAAAAAAATATTTAGAAAAAGATATAAAATTTAACAGTGAAAAAGATAATGGATATGTGTATATTTTGGATAGTATAGAAAATCATATTCAGAAAAATATATATTCATATGTTTTTCCAAAAGAAGATTTAATTAACGATATCCAATTTTATGAACAAACTGTAAAATTATCTTGGATTACTCCTGAAAATTTAGATATTAAAAAAATTTTTGTAAACGAATTAAAATACGCTGAAAATTTAATAAGTCAAATGGATAGTAAAAAAACATGTTATGAAAAATTAAATTTAATTTCAGAAGTTTATAATACAATTAATAATACTATTAAGTTTTCAACTGGAAAAAGAAATGAAGACGCTGGAGCAGATGATCTTGCCCCTATTTTTCAATATATTATTATAAAATCAAAACCAAAAAAATTTTATTCTAATATTTTTTTTATTAAATGCTTTATTAGAAGTGAAAAACTTAAAGGAATATATGGTTTTCTTTTAACTCAATTAGAATTTGCTGCACAATTTATTATTAATATTGACAATAATAAAGTTAAGTTAAGTGAAATAGAATTTAATGAAAAAAAAAAGAAAGCTTGGGAAAAAGAAACTGAAAAAGTAAAGAGAAATTTAAAATAATATTAATTCTAATTATTATTGAAGAAATAATATAAATTATTTAATAATTTAATATATCATTTATAAGTTATAAAAATAAAAAATAAATAATAATAAAAAATGCATTTAGATGATCTTATCCAAAGTTGTATAGATGCTTTACAAAAATATAATCCAATAATAGAAGGACCAGATTCCTTTATAATGAATTTTATGAAAAAGGTAATTAAAAATAAATAAATTTAGTTAACAAAAGATAGAAATGAAAGAATGTTTATAAAACAAATATTTTATGGAGTTTTAGAAAAACGTGATTTTTTAAAAGCAACAACAGAAGCATTATTTAAAGCAAAACCTGCATCAACTGAAAGAAAAGATGAATTATTATTTAGTATATTTATATATATGGCAACATTTAGAATGGATGAATTATCATTAGATGATTTTAAATCATTGGCATTAGTAAAAATATATATTTATAAAAAACATAAAATTTAGGCTCAAGATTATATGAAAATGAATGAATTATTTGAATTTTTACTTGATGAAGAAATTTTAAAAACTAAATTAAGAGAAGTTTGGATTAAAATATATGATCCAAATTATGTTGATGAGAAATTAATAGGAGGTCTTTTAAAAACTGCTGATGATGTTGAAGATTTATTGGGTTTTTTATATCAAAAAGCAAGAAATGCTTTAAATGAAAAAGAAAAAGAAGATAAAGAAAAAAAAGAAGGTGAAGTAGAAGAAAGTGAAGATGATTTTGATGAAGAAAAATTTGATTTAAAACTAAATGAGAATTTAATAAAAACTAAAAAAAAAGCTCCAAAATTTAATTTAGTAAATCAAAAAGAAAAACATGAAATTATAATGAAACCTTTTAAATTAAGTGAAAATAAACCTAGAAAATTTAAAGAACCAAATGAAATTTCAACTAAATTTGAAATGAAGCCTCTTCCTTTAGGAGATTATTCTAAAACTTCTTTAGCTGATATAGAAAAAAAAAGAAAAGAAAGATTAGATGTTATTAAAAAAAATATGTTTGAAAAATATAATGGAAAACAATTTGAATTTAGTTCTAAATATAGACAGTCAAATTTAGAAAAAATAAAAGAAGAAGTTGAAAAACAAATTGAATCAACATTACAATTTAATAATAAATATGTAAATCCTCCTTTAGATTATTCTAAATATAATGGAGATGTTAAATATAATGAAGCTGGGATTTTAAGAGAAGAATTTAATATAAATAAAAATAAAAAAAGTGAAGAAGAAGAATTAAAAAGAAAATTAATAGAAAAAACAGATAATAGTGATTATGAAAGATTTTTAAGCGAAAATAGAGAAAGAGATAATATATTAAATTATGAGAAAATTCAAAAAAGAAGAATTGAATTAGGAATGGCAAGAGAAGCAGCAGTAAATTATAAAATAAGGAAAACATTAGAAAATCAAATTAAAGTAGCAGAACATAAAAAACAAGAAGAATTAAATTTAAAAAAAAGAGAAGAAAAGAAAAAAAGAGAAATAGCAAAAAAAAGAGAATTAGTATTAGAAATAGGAAAAGAGCATGAAAATGTTTCAAAAATAAGAGGAAAAATAGAACAAGAAAATAAAGAAATATATCAAAATTATAGAAATGAATTCAATAAATTAACATTAATATCAAAACAAGAACAAAAAATATTAAATGAAAGAAGAGATGATTTAATAAGACAAATAAGAGAATTAGAAAAAATTCCTGTTAAAAGAGTAACTGGATATGATCCAAGTGAAACTCCAGGTTATGGTTTATTAGAAGAAATGTCTATAATTGAATTAAAAGAAAGATTAGAAATTCAAAAAAAAATGCATCAAGATGAAATTAATGCAAAAAGAGAAGAAAATAAATTAAAAATGTCAGAAAGAACTGATGAAATGATGGAAAAAGCTAATTTCATTATGAATTATAGAGATAAAAAAAGAAATGAAAGAGAAATCAAAAGACAACAAAAATTAGATGAAATTAAAAGTCAAGATGATTTAAAAAAACAAATACATGAATATAATGTTTTTGAAGCTAAAAAAAATTTAGAAAATAAAAGAGAACAATTAAGAAAAGAAGATGAAATTTTTATGAAAAAAATACATGAAATAAATTTACAAAGACAATTTTTAAAACAAGGAAGAAGTGCAGTTGAAGAAAAAATATATAGAATGATGGAAGATGGAATGGAAAGAAAAGTAAATAATAAACAAAATCAAGATTTAATTGATCAACAAAAAAAAGAAAGTATAAATTGGAAAGATATTAATTTAAGATATAATCAAAGTGTTAAAAGTGTAAATGATCAAAAAGAATTATTAAAAAATTATAGAAATAAATATGAAACTTCTAAAAGTTTAAATGAAAAAGCTAACTTTGAAGATTTAAATTTTAAACAAGCTGTTCATGATAGAGAATATGCTCTTGCTCAATATCAAAAATTACTTGCTCAAGAAAGAAGTAAATTTTCTGATAAATTAGATCAAAATAAAAATAAAAAACAAGTAAATAAAAAAACAAATAAATCCACTCTTCCAAATCTTGAAACAAGTGGTTTAAATATAATTGAAGAAAAAGATGAAGAAAATCCTATTTTAAATAAATTAGAAAATGAAAATCAAAATGATGTAAAAGAAGAAGTAAAAGAAGCATCTCCTGCATAATTAGTTTAATTTATAATATTAATTTTAAAAAAAAAAAATGTTATAATTTATAATTTTTCAATTTTATTTCTTTTAAGTTAAATGAAGATTGTAATACATTTTTTATATTGAAATTATATTAATAATAATTGTGTGAATTTATGAATTAAATAAGATTAAAAAATGGGGACAATATGTGTTTCAGAAAAAAAAAATAAAGAAAATGTTGTTACAGCGCAAAGTTCACCATTAAAAAAAACAAAGACAAAATATATTCCAAAAGAAAAAAAAGAGCAAGAGGAGAAAAAAGAAAACGAAAGTGAAAATGAAAATGATAAAGAAAAAAATGTAGAAATGGATCAAACAACATCAACACATACAAATACAAAAAAATCAATAATAAACCAAGGAACAAATCCAAAAAATAATGTAGTATCAATAGATAGTAATGTTTTTGTTGTTCGTGGAGAATCTTCTCCAGATCAATTTTACATAAGAGAAAAAACTTTAGGAAAAGGATCTTATGGTACAGTATATTTAGTTAAACATAAGCATTTACATAGATATTTTGCAATGAAAGTTATAAGAAAAATGAAAAAAAATAAATCTGATGAAGAATCATTAATCAATGAAATAAATATATTAAAAAAAATGGATCATCCTAATATATTAAAAATAACTGATTTTTATAATCAAAAATCTGAATATAATATAATAACAGAATATTGTCAAGAAGGAGAATTATTTAATGAAATTAAAGCTTATGCTCCTTTTAATGAAACAATAACAGGATATTATATGAAACAAATATTACAAGCAGTATGTTATTGTCATTCAATGAATATAGTTCATAGAGATTTAAAACCAGAAAATATATTAATAGTAAAAAGAATGAAAAATGGTTGTCATCCAATAAAAATAATAGATTTTGGAACTGCAAAAGTTTTTTCAAAAGAAAAAAGAGAAACATTATTAATAGGAAGTGCATATTATATTGCACCTGAAGTTTTATCAAGGGATTATACTGAAAAATGTGATATATGGTCTTGTGGTGTTATAATGTATATATTATTAACTGGAAGACCACCTTTTTCAGGAAATACAGATATGGAAATTATGCAAAAAATAAAAACTGGTAAATATGATTTAAGTAAATATCCTTGGGGAATAATAAGTAAAGAAGCTAAAGATTTAATCAAAGATTTATTACAACTTAATCCTAATCAAAGATTAACTGCTGAACAAGCTTTAAAACATCCTTGGTTTAAAACTAA
>JAJJLU010000663.1:0-24385 GCA_023807065.1 Isotricha intestinalis | reverse complement strand
TCCCCAATCCCCAAATAAAGAAAAAGATGAAAAACCATTAAATTAAAAAAAAAAAATAAAACAAAAAAATAAATAATATCCCAAATTAATATATAAATTAAATAAATATTTAGGAAAACATTAAAACAAAAAAGATATAGATTTAGAAAATTTATCAGATGATTTTGTTTTATTAAAAAAAAGATATACCCTAAATATAAAATTTAAATTAAAAAAGGCAATGACAAAATAAGAGGAAATAATAAAATTGTTCATTAAAATTTAAAAAATTAGAAAAAAAAATGCTCAATGATTTTTGAAAAATTTCTTATTATGGACAATTGAAGAAGAAGATATAAATAATTTTAATAAAGAACAAATAAATATAAAGAAGATTAAGTAAATTAGATAAAAAGAAATTATGATAATAGTTAATTTTTTGATATTTTTATTTCTGATAATTAAATACTTGAAGTTATTGAAAATTATTAAAAAAAAGTAAATAATTTAAGAAAAAAAAATCTATTATATATTTTAATAAAATTCAATTGAAAATTAATCAAAATGGATTTAGAATAAAAAAACTATAGAAGAAGCAAAATTAGAAGTAAATTTTTTTATAGAATTTTAGAGCAATAAAGAAGATTAAAAAGAATTTCAAAATAATATGCTTATTTTTATTTAAAAGAACAAATAAAAATGTATAATTAAAAAATTAAAAAACATAATATGAAATAAAAAAAGATAATTGAAATTTAAGAAATAATCAAAAAATACTAAATATATTATCTTTTCAAAAGAAATAAAAACTTTAAGACTTGTAATTAGTATTTACCTAAATTCCTTTTGAATTAAACTACTTTAACTTTAATATAAATCATGGTCTCGATATTATTATGTTTCAGAAAAAATGAAGATGAATCATATAAAAGGGATATTATTATTCAAACTTCTTATTTCTTTTAAACTGATTTTTTAGAGGTAAATATAAAAGAAAATAAAAAAATTAAAAAAAGTTTCAGAAAGATATTATTTTATATTTTTTTTTCGAATCTAATATTTTTTGTAACATTTTTCGTTTTTTTGAAAAATTCGTTTTTTTTAAAAATCTAAAATAAAATGATTATCAATGTTTGGTGTATGTTTCTTTGTAATTTTTATTCATTTAATTTTTTTACTATTTATAAAATATAAATAATAAATAATTCAAAAATTCTTAATTTTCTTTTTTTTCTTCTTCATCAAAATTATTATATTTGACATAATTTTTTCCTTTCCCCTTATTATTTTTATTTTTTTTTTTCTTTTTATCTTCAAGTTTTACTTTAATGATTTCAATATCATCATTTTTACAATTTTTTTCATCTTCACTCAATTCATCATCTTCTTCATCAAATTCTTCATCATCATGAATTCCTTTTAAATCATGTTCTTTTTCATTTCCTTTATTAATAACTTCGAAATCTTTTTCAATTTTCTTATCATTTTCATCAGGAATATCTTCTTCATTATAATCATCATCACTTTCTTCATCTTGATAACATCCTTTTATTTCATCCCATCCTTCTCCTGGAATATAATTTAAATCATCATCATAATATCCTCCATGTTTGTCATATCCTTCTCTGTTAAAATATACATAATCTGGATCCCAAAAAGATCCATTAGGTGTTGTGAAAAAACCATCCTCGTCTAATTCTCCTTTTATTTGATCATTCCATTCTCTTTCTACAAATTCCTTTTTTTCCATTTTTTTTAAATGATTTTTTTTTTTGAAGGATGGTTTATCTAGTTTTTTAATTATTTTTTTATATTATTTTTTAATTCCTTTTTTTTTTGTTTTTATAATATATTTTTATATTAATTTTCGAAATATTTTAATTCATTTATTTTATTCATAATTATATCTAAATTATTTTCCATATCTTCAATAACTTCACTTTTTAATTCAATAATTTTATCATTATTGAAATTTTGTCTAATATCATCAGAAGTGACTTCCATAATTTCACATTCAATATTTTCAGTAATTTTTTTTTCATTATACCCTCTTTCTTTTAATCTATCATATAATTCAGTATTATTACATCTTAATAAAACTATTAAATCAACCCAATCTTCTGGAAGAAATCCAGCAGAATGAAAATCTAATAAACATCCTCCTTCTTCAATTAAATTTTCTAAATAATCACATACCATATCTTCATCAAATTCAGGTACATTAAATTCTTTATTCCAATTTTTATAAAGTTTTTTTTCATTCACAATTTCACCTAAATTTATATTTTTCATTTGATAATTTTTCTCATCTGATATTCTACTTTGAAGTAAAGTTGTAAAAGAAGTTTTCCCAACACCTGGAGTTCCACTAATTAAAATATTAGGATATTTTCTATTATTTTGGGAATCCATATGATTAAAACATATTAAAAAGTTAAATATTAACAAAAAAAAAATTAAAAAAAAACGTAAAAATAATAAAAAAATCCTTTAATTCATAATCCAAATATAAAAAATATTTTTATTATTTCATAAAAAACAAAAAATAAAAGATTATACTTTAGCATATTTATAAACCCAATCTTTTGCAGTTTGAACGAATTTATCATGGTCTTGAATGAAAAGTTGGGCTTTATCATAATCAAGAAAATCATCAACATTAGGTAAATCAAGTAGCATCATAATTGAAAGAAATAATCTTTCAAGAGTCATAGCAGCATTCCAACTTTTTTGAAGAGTATTTAAACAAATATGTCCATTTCCTTCATAAATATTAGGATGAAATATTTTAGTTTTCATAAAACATTCTGGAGGAGAAAAAGGATAATCTTCAGGAATTTTTACAACAACATGAAAAATCCCATCTTCATATATACTATCTTTATCTGGTTTTATTGTTACTTCAAAGAAAAAAACAAAATTTGGATCATCTTCTTTTTTTCTATCTTCTCTTAATCTTTCTTCTATTTCTGATTCCTTTAATTGCTTTACAAATGTTATTCCTTCTGGAGGCTTTGTTGTTAAAACTCTCAAATCTTTTTGAAGACGATTTAAAGATTTTTTTTCCATTCCTGTTATTTCAGAAAAATCCAATTTTTCCATTTTAAATATAACTATTTTAAATTTTTTTTTAATTATTTAATTGATATATAAAAAAAGATTGAATCATTTTTAAAATCTATCAAATAATTCAATTTGTTACATACAATATATAAAATATAGTAATAAATTAAATTTAATATAATTTAGATTTAATAAAATAAAAAATAATAAATAAAAATGCAACAACCTGAAGAAAATTACAATTTTGGAGCATCAGATAATAACTTAAATATAGAAGATCAAAATAATATAGAAGAAGAGAAGCCAAAAAAAACATTTTTTAACACACACAAAGAAATGGGAGATCCATATTTTAAAACAACAAGAGTAGGATCATGTAGTCATGTCCTTGTAAAAAATGGTAGATGTTTAGCAATACCATTTGGAGTAACAAATAGAAGAGGAAGACATTTAAATCACTTTAAAACAGTACCTGAAAAATTATCATCAAATAAAACAATATATATGTCAGATTATATTCCAGTTTCAAACTTACATTGTGGAATGGGGAAAAAACCTTTAGTTCCATATCATCCTGATTGTCAAAGAAGTAAATTACCTCTTAATGGAATTGTTAGTGGAGCTTCTGCTAATAGATCTTATTTAGAACTTGGAAATTCTGGAATTATTAATAGGAAACAGTGGAATACTACTTATAGAGATTCATTTTTATTTCCAAGAATTGTTCCTATTTCAAATAGTGGAATTTGTGCTGATATGGCCAAAGCTTCTCATATGAGATTAAATAATTAAATTATCTTACCCTATTTTTTTTTTGGGAAGTTAGTTACTTTTTCTTTTTTTTGATTTTTTTTTGATTTTTTAATTAATGACATATTTTTTAGAATTGTTTTCTTTTTTTTTGATATTTTTTATTTGGGTTATATGAATAAATTTGATGAAGATAGTTATGATTCTGAATTAGACAATTGATTATCAATAATATGTAAAGATAAATAAAAAAAAAGTGACAATTAACAAAGTTAAAGTAATTCTTCCTAAATTATTAATTCCAAGCTCAAAATACTCCTTAATTAAACTAAAATATATATTATGCTTAATTAATTATTTTTCACTTATTTCTTTTTCCTTTTTATTATGATTCTTTATTAATGATTAACTCATTTTGCTTGATTTACATTTATATTTAACTTTTTATTTTATTAGTTCAAGAGTTTTCTTAAATAAATTCGTATTTTTATAAATTTCAGCCATTATTATTAATATAGGCTTATTTTTAATATCACACTATTATAGAACAATGAATATAATATCTATTTATTTAAGAGTATTAGTTGTTACTGTCATTTCTTTTCTTAAATATTATTTTTCAAAATTAATTGTTTTTTAAAATAATCATTTAAATTCTCAATTTAAATGACTAATTAAATTAAATATTATTAATTTATTTAGTAGGGGATGTATTTTATTCTTCTTTTTTATTCGAATCATATTATAATATTTTAACTAATATTTTTTAATTATAAATAAATAAGAATTGAAAAACAAAATAATTATTTCAACTGATTACTATTATTATTGGACTTATTGTATGTGAAGAAAAGAAGGATTAAACTATAAAGCAGAAGAAGACAGAGACAGAGAAGAAGAACAAGTATTAGATGATGAAGGAAATCCAATTCCAAATGCTCCTCCAAAGCCACCTTAAAATCCTTTAAAATTTGATATGTTAAAACAAAACTTAAAAAAATTATCTAAAACTTTTGATGGCTTTTCTTATTCT
The DNA here is from genome assembly GCA_023807065.1 of Isotricha intestinalis. Classification (NCBI taxonomy): domain Eukaryota; phylum Ciliophora; class Litostomatea; order Vestibuliferida; family Isotrichidae; genus Isotricha; species Isotricha intestinalis. The sequence continues at coordinate 19,560 of JAJJLU010000663.1, read as the reverse complement.
TTTACTGAATTATTCAATTTGAATGATAAAAAAGTAAAAAAAGAATTATTAAAATGAAAAAATCCTGAAACCAAAATTATTGGATGTTCTTTTAATATTTATTTAAAAAATATTTGTGTGATATAAAATATAAAAATAATAAATATAAATTGATAAAATATAAATAGAAATAATCATTTATTTTAATTAAAAGTATGAAAAATAAAGAACAAAACTTAAATGAATTTAAAAGGAAAACTGAGTATAAAGGTTTTCATGATTTTAAAAAGTTAGATGATTTTATTCAATCATCCCTTGAAAAATTTAAACTTGTTGAACCAATGAAAGAATTATATGATGCAACGAAAAATGATGCTAACTCAATTGTAAGTCATAAATCAACTATTCCTGATTTGGTAATTTGGAATAAAAAATTTAATAAAAATGAATGCTTTTATAATGCTGATCTTAAAAAGGATAATCCTTTTCCAAGATTTCAATTTTTTTTAAGAGTTAAAGGAACAAAAAATGATAAAGAAAAAAAGAAAGAAAAAGAAAAAAATAAAAATAACAAAAAATTAAAGAAAAAAGGTGTTTTTGAAAAAAATATTCAAAAAGAAAAGATTCCTCCAAAAAAAGAAAATGAAATTAAAAACTTAAGTCAATTACTTAATATGAATAATAATGAAAAGAATAAAAACTCAAAAATGAAAGAAATAGGAACTAATGGTGATATAAAAGATTCAGAAAGAATTATTCCTCAAAATTTAGAATATTTAGATGATTTTCCTAAAAAAAAAGAAAAGAATACATTAATAAATGATAAAGAAAATGATTTAAATAATATAAATCAAATAGATTTAGGAGATGATGATAAAGAAAAGGAAGATAATAAAGATAATAATGATTTTAATTTAGGACAAATAAATGATTTTAAAACCACAAAAGTTGATTTTTTTAATCAAAAAAATGAAGAAGAGGAAAAACCAAATTTAAATTATCAAATAAATGATAATAATAATTTAAATGAAATAAATGCGTTATTCAAAATGAAGGACAGCGATGAAAATATAAACAATAATTTAATCCAAAATCAAACTGATGATAAAAAACAGAAAAAGAATAAAAAAAAGAAAAGTAGTAAAACAAATGTAAATCCTCAAAATAATATGAATAATAATTTTATGATAAATAATCAAAATATGTTTATGCAAGGAATACAAAATAATTTTTATCCAAATCAAGGTAACAGAAATATAAATTTCCAACAACAGTTCATGAGTAATGAATATTTGCTTAATTTAGTTTATAATAACATTAATAAACAAGGATGGGTTATTCTTAATAATGAGGGAAAAATTTTTGGCAAAAAATCATCTTTTGAGTTGTTTGAATTTCTAAGTCAGAATTTAAATAATAATAATTTTCGATATATATTCATTAGTGATATTGAAACAGGCAGATTATTTAATTCTCAACAAATGTATATTATTTTATCACAAACCCTTCCTTTAATTATTAAAATTCATAGACAAATGTTGATTAATCAAATGAACATGAATAATCTGAATATGAATAATATGAACATGAATAATATGAATATGAATAATATGAACATGAATAATATGAATATGAATAATATGAATATGAATAATATGAATAATATAAACATGAATAATATGAATAATATGAACATAAATAAAATTAATAGCATGAATAATTTGAGCATGAATAATATGAATAGTATGAATAACATGAATAATTTGAATAATATTAGTGGAATAAATAATATAAATAAAATGAATAATAATATGAGTGGAATAAACATGAATAATATGATGAATATGAATAACAGTAATATAAAAAAAAATTCAAATCCATTTCCTTATAATCAAAATTTAAATAATAATTATATAAATTATCAAACACCCCAACAAATGAATCAAATGAATAATCCTAGATATAACTTAAAAAATAATAATAATCTTAATAATAATAGTAGTGATGATACTATTAATAATAATAATAATAATGGAAATTATAATGTTAATTTCCAATATATTACTAATCAGATGAATTTTAATAATTATAATCAAATAGTTAATAGTAACAATACAAATATGAATGATTTAAATCAAAATAACAATATTAAAGAAAATGAACAGAATTATTTTGAAAATATGATAGAAAATAATGAACAACAAAATATTAATTATTTTATGGATAATAAAAACAATTTTCAAGCAAATAAATCAAATGAAAATATAATGAATGAAAGTAATCATGATAATTCAAGTAATAATTTTAATAATGATTTTTCAAATGAAACATTTAATAAAAACTTTTTATTGAACAATGATAATCAAAACAATGATGGTGGAGATAATTATATTAAATCTAATAATTCAAATAATAATAATAATAATAACAACAATAATAGTAATTTTAATTTTTCAAATTCAAATATTCACGATTTTAATTTTGACATATCTCAATTAACAAATAAGCAACAATCTAATCAATTTGGAAATTCTTCTTCAGAAAATTTTTTTAATATGGACCTTAATCAAATGAATAATTTGGATTATAATAAAAATTTAGATAATAATAATAACTATTAATGATTTATATTAATATAATATATTTATATTTTTTTCTAATTTTATTTTTATCCAAATTTTACAAAGAAAAAATTGTAAGATTTGGATAAAAAACTTTTTTTTATTTTTTCAATTTAATTATTAAATCAATTTTCATTTTTTAAGTTAAAAAAATACTTTTTAATCTTTATATTCTTGTTTAAATTCTCTATATGAAAAAATTTAGAGCATCCTTTAAAAATTAAACCTTTTGATATCTTTTAAAAAATTTATAAAAAATAATTAAAGTTTTTAATGTAATTTATCAAAAGTATCATAATAAAATTATTTTCCTTTTCATAAAGTAGTTAATATATCATAAATTTTAATAAATATTATTAAATTATAACATACATTTTTGATTAAATTTAATATACAAATTTTCTAAATAATTTAAAAAATAATTATAAAAATATGCTAAATTAAAAGAAATGTCAAATCTTAATATAAGTTACACTAAAAAGTTAAATTTCTCAAAAACCTTTAAATATTAAATATAAAAACTCAAAAACATCCAAAATTTTCTTTTCAAATAAAAACAAATTAATTATTAGATTTATTAATTATATTTTATATATTAAAATTAATATCATTAAAAAAAATGGGAAAAGGTCAATCCTCAAAAATTAAAAAGCATATAAAACTACGAAAAAATGACAAAATAGATGATTCACATCCAAGAAAAGGTTTCTCCTTAAAAAAAAGGTAAAATTTAAAAAAAATAATTTTTTCTTTTAAAAAAAAATTTTTTTACTTAAATAGAGCTACTCAAATTTCCAACTCAACAATAGTAGAAAAAATATTAACTGGAACATTGAATGCACATTCTTTAAGAGATATTCAAAATAAAAAAGAAATGAATCTTTTAATAGGAAAACACTCTGATGTTTCTATGGAAAAATTCATAATTAAAATTATAAGAGAAAATAAAAAAAAGCTTCTTAAACAAAAAGATAAATACCGCAAAAATTTTTTATCTAATCAAGAAAGAAATATTTTCACAAAATTAAAAAAAGAACCTGAAAAAAATAAAACACATTGGGATAATTTATTAAGTGAAATGAAATGGATGCAATCAGATTTTGAGAAAGAAAGAAAAAATAAAAAAAAATTAGGTTTAACTCTTACTAAATCATCTAAAAAATATTTAGAAACAAAACATATAGAAAAATTAAAAAATTTAAAAAGACAAGAACAAAATTTACAAAAAAAATATTTGAATATATCCCGTTCAGTAAAAAATTATTGGCAAAAAATAGAAAAATTAACTCATTATAATTATAATATTCAATTAAGTAATGAAAAATTAGTTCAACAACAAAACAGATTGATAGGATTTATAGGAAGATTAGAAAAAATTTCAGCAAAAGTTGCTAATTATTTAGGTCCAGGAGTAAACAAAAAATTAAATGAACAATCAACTTCATTATCATTAAATGAGCAAAATAATTTATCTGAAAATAATTCTCAAATAGGAAAAGAAGATGAATTTAATATTATATGTAAAAAAAATATAGATGGTACATATAGTTTATCAGAAGAAAATGAATTTGATGAAAATTACTTAACAAAAACAGCAAAATTTGCAGAAGCACTTCAACCAAAAGGGAATGAATTAAAAGACACTCAAATAAATTTAAAACAACCATTTTTATTAAATAATATATTAAGAGAATATCAATTAATAGGACTTCACTGGTTAGTAGCATTACATGATAATCATATAAATGGAATATTAGCAGATGAAATGGGATTAGGAAAAACGATACAAACAATAGCATTATTTGCATATTTAGCTGCGAATAGAGGAAATTGGGGACCTCATTTAATTATTGTTCCAACTACTATTATAGTAAATTGGGAAATTGAATTTAAAAAATGGTGTCCTTCATTTAAAATATTATCTTATTATGGAAATCAAAAAGAAAGAAAAGCTAAAAGATATGGATGGTTAAAACCTAATTCTTTTCATGTTTGCATTACTAGTTATAAATTAGTTATTCAAGATTATAGTATATTTAAAAGAAAAAGATGGTATTATATTGTTTTAGATGAAGCTCAAAATATTAAAAATTTTAAATCTAAAAGATGGCAAATGTTACTTAATTTTAAAGCTAGGAGAAAACTTCTTTTAACTGGTACTCCTCTTCAAAATGATATTATGGAAATTTGGTCTTATTTACATTTTTTAATGCCTAATTTATTTTATTCTAATGAAGAATTTAGAGAATGGTTTCATACTCAATTTTATAATGCTATTCATAATAATGCTTCTTTAAATAAACAAATTATTCAAAGTTTACATAGTATATTAAGACCTTTTCTTTTAAGGAGATTAAAAAAAGATGTTGAAAAACAATTACCAAGTAAAAAAGAGCACATTTTATTTTGTGAATTAAGTAGAAGACAAAAATATTTATATGATGAATACATTAATACAGATATTACTCAAGATACTTTAAAGAAAAATGATTATTTTTCTATTATGAATGTTTTAATGCAATTAAGAAAAGTTTGTAATCATCCTGATTTATTTGATAGTAGAGATTATGATACATCTATGAAAAGTTGTTTTGATATTATTTATGAAGTTCCTTATTTAGTAGCTAATATTTTTGAATACAATCCAATGAAAGATATAAATTTAAAAAATTTAAAATTATATTTATTGGACAATGAAAATTTAAATACTTGGGATTATATAGAAATGCTTAAGTATTTTCCTCAAGTTCCTATTTTTGAAGTTTATGATGAAATTACTAAAAATGATATTCAATTATATCAGCCTAAATATTTAATTGATGAAAATGATATTTTATTCAAAAAAAATTATGCTGATAATACAATTTTAAATCATTCTAATAGTTCTGATGTTAAATTAAATATTATGAGAATGTTATCTAGTTTAAATAATGAAGGAAATAAAACAATTAATGATCTTGATTCAACTAAACAAAGTGAAAATAGTAAAAATGACACTAAAGACAATTTAAATGCAAATAAACAATTTATTAATATTCCATTACCAAATTTTATTTGCCCTACAAATATTCCAATTTTACAAAATATTTCTTTAAATAATTATTATGATATGTTTAATGAAATTGATACTACTGAAAATATTGACAGTCAACCTTATTTAAAAAGTGTTTTTAATAAAGAAATTAATAAAAGAAAAAATATAATTAAAAGAAATAAAAAAAGAATCTTACATACTTATGATTTTACTTCTAGAAATGATATTTTAGCTTCAAAGCCAATTTATGGTGCAAATGCTTTAAAAATTATGAAAATAAGTTTTTTTATGGATACTGTGAATTCACCTTTGATTAGAAATCATCTTTTATTTGGAAATAAAAAAAAGAATCTTACTTTTTCTACTTTTTTTAATAAAGGATTTAAATATTGTAACTCAAATAAAATTATAAATATAGAAGAAGATAATATTAAAATATATGAAGGTTATTCAGAAGAAGAAATTATTGAAGAAGAAGAATTAAAAGTAGAAAATGAAGATAATAATCTTAATAATGTTATAAAAATTGAAAATACAGATAAAGAAAATTTAAAAAATTCAGAGAATCAAAATATAATAAAAGAAGAAGTAAAAGAGGAAGAAAAAAAAGATGAAGAAAAAAAAGAAGAAGAAAAAGAAGAAGAAGAAAAAAAAATAAAAATTCCAGCAAAGCATATTCACAAAATAAAAGATAAATTTACATTAAATCCAAATTTAAAATCTTCAGATACAATATATCATATTCATACTTCTCAATTACAAACATTAAACTTTACTCCTCAAAAATTATTATCTTTTTGTGATGAAATAATGCTATATTTTAAAATTTATATACCAAAAGTAATAAGTGGAGGACCAAAATTAATTTTATCAAAATATTCAACAGCAATAACAAAATCAAACCACTCATATCAAATATTATATAATAATTTACATAGAATACCAAATGTAGTAAAATATCTTTCATTATTTAAAACAATAAAATCTCCTGATAGAAAATTAGTAGAATATGATTCAGGAAAATTAATTCGTTTATCAGAATTACTGAAAGACTTATATATAAAAAAATCAAAATGTTTAATATTTACTCAAATGACTCGTATGTTAGATATATTAGAAATATTTTTAAATGTTTATGGTTTTACATATGTTAGATTAGATGGATCAACAAAAGTAGAATTAAGACAACAAATAGTAGATAAATTTAATAATGATCCTAAAGTTTTTTGTTTTATTTCAAGTACTCGTTCAGGAGGAATTGGTTTAAATTTAACTGGTGCTGATTCTATTATATTTTATGATACTGATTGGAATCCTGCTATGGATAAACAAGCACAAGATAGATGTCATAGAATTGGACAAACTAGAACTGTAAATATTTATAGATTAATTACTTTAAGTACTATTGAAGAAAATATTTTTAAGAAAAGTATTCAAAAAAGAGAATTAAATTATGTTGTTATGGAAGATGGAAAATTTGATAGTGAAAATATTAGTAAATTAAATTTGAAGAATATCATTGCTGAAGGGAATTTAATTAGGAAAAGTGATGCTGAAAATGATAATAATATTGGAATTAGAAATAAAAATAAAAAGGATGATAAGGTTAAAAGTTTATTAGAATTCGAAAATTTGAATTTTGATAATATTGAAGATCAAAAAAATATTGAACAAATGTTAATTAAAATTGAAGATCAAGAAGATGTTCAAGCAATGAAAAATTTATCTAAAGAAATGTTAGATGAATATGAAAAAGAAAAAAATGAAGAACAATTCTTTAAAGAAGATGATAATAAATCAAATAAAAAATTAGATTTAAAAGATTTAAAAGAAAAAGAGATGTTAGATAAATTAAAAGCAATTGATAAATTTTCTTTAACATATTATAAAGAAGAATATCCATATAAACAATTTGTAAAAGATAAAGAAGCAAAAATGAATAATTATTTTAATTACAATAGTGATAATGAAACAAATACTCTTTTAAATGAAGATGAAGACATTGATATTGGAAATGAATCTGAAAGTGACAATGATTCTATAAATAAAATGGATATTGATAGAGCTTATGATTTATATTTAAAAAAGAAAAATGAAATTATGAAAATGTTTGAACAAATGGAAACTGAAGAAAATAATAATAATGAAGAAAATTTATAAATTAAATAATAAGGGAATCATTTATTTTATATTTTTATTTTTCATTTTAAATTTTTATATCATAATTTTGTAAAAGATTAATATGGTCTTTTATTAATTTTTTTTAGTTAATTCTTTTTCTTTTGAAAAGTAAATGATAGAAAATGCTACAATAATATAAACATAAAAAAATAATACAGAAAATAATAACCCATAAAAAGTTTTAAGATTATTTTTTCCTATACATTTTCCTACCCAAACACAATGATGATCAAATCCTTCAATACAAACATTGCAAAAACGACAATGAGAAACTTTTGAATTACTATTATAATATATGCGACAATTTGAACAATAATTTTGATTTAAATCATCTTTTTGTTTTTTTAATATCAATCCTGGGTTAATTAAAAATGTAATATAATAAAATGCTATTATTATACAAACAATAAATATATATCCTATAAAAGTCAAATTATTTGAATATTTTTGCATTATAGTTTTGTGTATAAAAGTAGACAACATTATAATTATTCCATTCATTAAAACAAATAAATACCAGTGAGGTCCTATTACAAATATTGGATTATTATTTTTATTTATTCCAAATGCATATGTGTTTCCAATTTTAAAAAATTGTATTCCACAATATTTATTATTTATATATGAATTATATAATTCGTTTTCTGTATTATTATTATTTATTTCAATTTCTAAAGTACTTTTAATAGATTCATGAGAATTATTTTCATCAATAAATAATTTATTAGTCTTTTTTTCTTGCTCATCTATAATTTGTTCAAAGTCTTTAAATAAAGCCATTGTAAAAAAGTAAAAATAAAAAAATTATCATAAAAAATATTTTCATTTAAAATCAATGATTTAAAAATTATTTTTTTCACAAATTAAAAATTTAAAATGGACAAATATTTTAAATATCCAAAATCATATTTAATAAATCAATCAACAAGAGAAAATGAAAATAAAGAAAACCAAAAGAATTATAAAAATCAAAGTACATCAAAAGGAAAATATAAAAGCATTCAGCCATCATTACCAATATATTCTTCAACTCAGATAAATCAAAATAATTATACTTCAAGAAACACATATTTTCCTCAAAATAAATCCGAACAAAATAAAATTAATCATAAATATATAGAACAATCTTCAAAAATGTTATATGATAAATCTCAAGAAAAAAACATAATAAATATAAATGATTTTTTAGGTGATGAAGTAAAAAAACCATTGACTTTAGATATATTAGATTTAGAAGTAAATAATTTTGAAAATGGAAAATGTTCATCTAAACAAATGGGAATTATTCAAGCTTATGGTGCAAATACTCATGAAGGATTAATTAAAAGTTATAATGAAGACAGAGTTTCTATTATTATAAATATGAATAGACCTTTAAATTATAGAAAAAATCGTTGGCCTAAAGTCTCTTTTTTTGGAATTTATGATGGTCATGGTGGGAAAAATTGTGCAGAATATTTAAGAGATAATTTACATAAATTTATAAGTAACGATAATTATTTTCCTGATAATGTACCTTTAGCAATTAAAAATGGTTTCTTATATGCTGAAAGAGATTTTTTAAATAATTATGCAATGTCTAAATCAAATGATAGTGTGATAGATAGAAGTGGTTCTTGTGCTGTAATTTTATTAATAATAGATAGTAAAATTTATATTGCAAATTGTGGTGATTCTCGTTGTATTATGAGTTTAAATAATGAATTAAGAGAAATAACAATAGATCATAAACCAAATTTTCCAAAAGAAAAAAAAAGAATTTATGATAATGGAGGTCAAGTTTATCAAAGTCAAACTCCAATAAATAATAATGTTAATAATAATAATCAATATTTAATTGGGCCTTATAGAGTTTTTCCTGGAAGATTATCAGTAAGTAGAACTATTGGAGATATTGAAGCTAAAAATACTAGATTTGGAGGAAATCCTTATGTTATTATTGCTGAACCTGAAATTTACTCTTTTGATTTAAATAAGGATAATATTGATTTTTTCATTATGGGTTGTGATGGAATTTTTGATCAATTAAGTAATAAAGATGTTTTTGATTGTGCTTGGAAAATTTTCAAAAATAGTAGTCAAATTATTAAAGAAAATAATAACATTCATACTCAATGTGGAAAAATTGTTGATTTTATTTTAAAAAGTGCAATGAGTAGAAAAAGCTTTGATAATATTACTTGTTTAATTATTGCTTTGAAAGATTTTAATTATTTGGAAAAAAAAGATATAAACCAAAGTGAAATCATCCCTCAAAAAGTAACCTCAATTCCACTTTCAAATATAACAAATAAAATTTATAACTCCCATAATCAAATTTCAGATGATTTAAGAAGAATGAATCAAACACTAATGAATCAAAAATTAGAAAATAAATTAAGAAAAAATAATGAAAATCTCATTCAACAAAAAGAAAATAATAAAGATGGTTTATATAATAATAAATATAATAGAGATGTAAATCAAGAAAGATTTATTCCTCATACTTCAAATTCTCAAAAAAGACCAATTTTAATTAATGTAAACAGTCAAAATGTAATGCCAATAAATATATCATATCAATCTTTTAAAGAAAATGCTGAAATTGCAAAAAATCCAAGAAGAAATTCTGAAGCTTTAATTCATTCAGCAAAAACTCCTTATAAATATACTACAAATACAATTAATTATAGAAACAATCCAAGTCCAAAATATGAAATGTCATCAATAGGTCCTATTCCATCAAATAATTTAACTAATAATGTAAATAAAGATAATCAATCATCCAGACCTTTATTATTAAATACAAATCCAAACAAGGAAATTCCTAGAAAAAGTAGTATTGATAAAGAACAAAATATGTCTTATAACATTTATATTCCTAGAGCTAGACATAATAAATATGGTTCATTTAATAAAAGAAAAAAAGAATTAGAATTGAATAGTCATATTGTTGGAAATAATAATAATGTTAATTCTAATTTTTCTTTAAGAAAAGGAGTTGATATTAAACAAAATAATAATAATAGTAATAATGAAAATGATATCAATGCTTATTTTAATTTTGGAAGAAGTTTTGTAGGAAATAATAATTTAAGTAATTCAAATTCCCAAAGATATATTACAACTGGAGGAATTAGATATAATTTTCATTATTAGATAATTATGTAAGCATTTAATATTTTGCCTATGTTTATGAATATTTTGATAATAAATACTCTGACATTAAAATTTTTTTAATTTTTTAATCTTTTTTTTAATTAGTAATTTTTTATATCTATATTAAATAAATTATATAAATAAAACCTAATAAATTTTTCTTTTTAATATATAAATCTTGATTATATTTCTAAATTATTTAAAATATTTTAATTATTATTATTATAAATTTTTATTTCAAATTAAATTAAATTTTGAATTAAACTATATTTTCATAACCAACCTATCATAATTGTTAATCGAGTAAATTTATAATTTTAATCACCTTACTATAATTATTTAAATTATTTATAAGTTGTTTTTTAATAATAATTTTAAAATCTTGAGGAATTAATTTTATTATATTTATAAGAACAAATTGACCAAATTTACTTTGATTTATAATATTAAAATTTTTTTCAGTAAACACATAATTCACTAATTTATAAAATTCAAATGGAGCATTTTCGTTAATTTCAATAATAACTTTATCAATAACATTCGAAGGATATTTTTCCACTGCGAAAATTAAAAAATTATTCAAAATTAAATTTATAATATTTTTACACTTTGAATAACCAAAAATTTCAATTACATATTGAATAACATAATTTGCATATTGATCTTCACACATTTTAAAATAATTTTTTTCTATTTGAGAAATGAAAAATTTTATAATTTTCTCATCTTTTAATTCAGAAATGAATTTTTTAGCAACAGAAGCACCATTTAAATTTAAACTTAAAATAAAAAAATTTTGAAGAATAAAATTCATTAAATAATCTCTTTTTTTTTCATTCATTCCCGAAATTAATTTTTGAATCACATGATTGGAATTCGTACCTAAAGATAATTCCATTAAATAATTGATAATATAATTTTTAATTATTTTTTCTTCTTCACTTGAATTCATTGTGTCAATTAAAGTTTGAATACAATGATTTCCAGAAATATCTTTTGCAATTTCAATAAAATATTTACTTATTCCATTTAATATTTTTATTCTTTGTTCATTATCACTTTTTTTTATTATTTTTTGAAAAAAATAATTACCATATGAATTACACATTATATCTTTTAAATTATTTATAATTAAATTTAATAATAAATCTAGTTCATCTTTTGAAATATGATTAATAATTTTTTGAAGAAAATGACTTCCTGAATAACTCATAATTAAAGAAGACAAATTAGTTTTATTAAATAATAAAAAATCTTTAAAATTAAATCTTTCATTATAATTAAAAAAATTAAAATTTTGATATTCATTTATATATATATTATTTTGCATATCATCCATTGATCTTACATAAGGAATTGAATTAGAATTTTTTTCTGTTTGAAAATTTTGGAAATAAGTTAAAAAAGGTAAATTTGAAAAAGATTTATAATGATTAAAATTTTGTTCATAAATTGAATTATTAAATTGACTATTGAATTGATTAATTTCTTCAGGTCTATTAATTATATTTGAGATTTCTTCTGTTGAATCTAAAGAATCATTTTCTATATCATCTATTAAATCATGTGGTAAAAATGAACTTTCTTCTTTGATTTTAAATTCCATGATTTTTATAATTTTTATTTTAATTTATTATTAAAAAAATGTAGTAAATATTTAGTTTTGATATATTATATTCTATTTTTTTTATATTTCATCTATAATATCATAAAATAATATTTATTTTATAATTTTATTGTTTCTGTTTAAATAATTAAATTAATTAATTTTATTTTTTTATAAAAATAATAATATAAATAAAAAGTCGTTAATATGAATTGTAAGAAAGAAGATTCAATTGAAGAAAAAATGGATTTATCAAAAGACGAACAAATTATTTTTCGAATAGCAATTGAAGAATATAATGATTTATTTAATAAAATATTAGAAATTCCTCAAAATAATTTTATATCAACGTTAGAAAAATTTATTCAAATTTCTTTGGTTTCAAAAAATATGATTTTACCAAGTGGAACAATTAGCAAAATTTTACAAATAATAGATAATAAATATTATCAACCAGAATATGAAAAAATTCAATATTTAATAGATTCAATAAATAATATATCTCAATGTGAAAAATTTACAGGAAATAATTTTTATCCTCATTGTAATTATTGTAAAGAACCAATACATTCATGTGGAAAAAATTTATTTATATTAAATAAAAATGAATATTTACTATGTTTATCTTGTAAAAAAATATATCATTCAAATTTAATAGAATTATATTGTCAAAAATGCAATTGCAATTATTATACAGGAATAAATAATAATTTAAAAGAAAAATATCAAATTGCAACTTGGTCTAATTATCATTGTAATGCAATAATGAATGATTTTATGAAATGTTATAAGTGTAAAAAAAAATTATATTTAAATTTAGAAAACAATAAATTACATTGTAAAAATTGTTCAATTGAAATTCCTCAAAATTTAATTAAATGGAATTGTATAATTTGTAATAAAGAATTTTCATCTGATGCTAAAATTTATAATCCTATTGAATTTAAAATGTTTTCAATTTGTATTAAAGAAACTATATTTAATGGCGTTGAAGCAAAACCAGAAATAATTCCTTGTTGTAATATTAAAAGAGAAGAAATATCAAGAATCAAATTTATTCATAAAAAAGAATGTAATGGATGTTTATTTGAAGGTATATTAAATAGAAAAAAAGTTATTGTTTGTGGAAAATGTCATATGTTAAATTTTTATGAATTTCACAAATGGTTTTGTCCCATTTGTAAAAATAGATTTTGTTTAATTGATTATAAAAATGAAATAAATTTACAAAGAAGAATTACAAAAAGTGCAAGAAAAGTTAATTCTAAAAATTATTTTAATGAAGATATTTGTAAATCAAATTTTGATAATGTTAAATTAAGGAAATATAATTCAAGAAAAAATTCTAATTGTATTAATTTAGATAATAATTTTAATAGTTTTTCTTCTATAAGTGAAATTAAAAAAGCTATTTTAAGAAATAATATTCCTTTTTCTCATAATTTTTATGATAGAGGATTTTCATCAGGAAATATACAATTTAATTTAAAAGACAGTGATATTTATGAAGAAAATAAAAAAGAAATTAGTGAATTTGATTTAGAAAAAAATGAAAGGAAAAAATTAATAAAAATGTATTCTTCAGGAATGAGTCCAATTAATAATAGAAAATTAAAAATAAATCAATCTTTAAGTCCTTTTAAATTAGAAAAAAGACTATCAAATATAAATATAAATTTAAATTTAAATGTTAATATAAATAATAATAATAAAATTCCATTTTTGAGTGAAAGATATAATACAAGTAATACAAATTTTACTAACAGTAATTATCAAACTAGCTATACAGAAAAAAATTTTTCAAGTGATGATTATATGATCATTTCTCAAATAGGAGAAGGAACTTTTGGAAAAATATATAAAGTAAAAGGAAAAAATAATTCAATTTATGCAATGAAAAAAATTGTTGCTAACTCAATAAAAGAAGTAAATACGATTAAATCAGAATATAAAATGTTACTTTCTTTATCAAAATATAAATTAAATTTAGTGAAAATTTATGGAATAGAAACTAAACAATTAGATAAAACTACATTTGTAATTTATGTTTTAATGGATATTGCATCTAGAGATTGGGAAAAAGAGATTCTTTTAAGAAGTAAACAAAAAAAATTTTATACTGAAAATGAATTACTTAGAATATTAACAGAATTAGTTACTACTTTTGCAGTCACTATGAGAATCGTATCACATAAAAGATTGGTTGATTTTTACGAATCAGAAGGCCATTCCGATGCGAAGACGGCCTTGGAACGCTGGTATGAAATCACCGAAGAAGCGGAATGGAAAAACCTTTCGGATATCAAGGTTGATTTTCCGGCAACGGACTATGTTGGGAATCAACGTTATGTGTTCAATATCAGGGGAAACAAATACCGTCTTGTGGTGGTGGTGAAATTCACGATAGGCCATGTGTTTATTCGGTTTGTGGGCACCCATAGCGATTATGATAAAATTGATGTTTCAACAATATAGGAGAAAAGCGACATGAGCAAAATCACGAAAGAACAGTACGAATTTGCATTGGAGAGAATCGAAGAATTGTTACCGTTAGTGACGGACGAGACACCCGCCAACGACCGCAACGCCATCGAATTGACGATGATGTCGGATGTCGTAATCGAATACGAGAAAGAGCATTATCCCATCGAGAAGCCGTCTGTGGCCGATTTGATAGAATTGTCGCTCGAAGAAAAAAAGATGACACAGAAGCAGTTAGCTTTTCTTATCGGCGTAAGTCCTTCGCGAATCAACGACTATGTGACTGGTAGGGCAGAACCAACCTTGAAAATCGCCCGCCTACTTTGCCGCACTTTGAACATTACGCCAGCTGCGATGTTAGGGTGCTGAAAAATTTTACTATATGAAAAATATATTTCATAATTTCGCAATTGATTAAAGATTTAAAAAAATGGAAGATTTCAACAATGCCCAAGACGCTACTTTGAATAATGTAGAATAAAATCCAACAAAGAATAACGGCCGAATCGATTTCTGGAAAAGTCTGCTTCGCACGGTACTTGGTATTTCCATCTCCATTACCCTCACTTTCGGTACCAATGCGCTCCTGATACATCTCCGTGCTGTCAAAGACCGCAAGATAACCGCCATGATGGTGGTAGGTAACATAGAGACCTTCGCTAATCATTTGGACCAATGCGCAAATCACATGGGTTGGAATGATACGTTGGCCACCTATCTGCTTGCCATACCTATCGATTCTCTTGACTTTGTTGACCAAAACCAACTCCTCTTTGGCATTAATAATGTTACGGCATACTATACTTTAAACCATGATAAATCGGCACAGAATATTTTCTCTAACTCGATTGACACATGGAAAAACATAGGGAATTTTGAGTTCATCGAAAACACAGGCCAGTGTTTTTCCGATATCGATAACATAAAAGAGATCTACGACAATTTTCTTTCCTCTACAGACCGTATCAGGAGCCGATTGATACAAAATCTCGAATCTTGTCCTGGCAAGACACTTGGTTCTAAGGCCTTACATGACAAGGAGTACCGAAATCATTTGGCACAAATCCACTCTCAGGCAGAATATTATCACTATCTTGCGTCTTACATTCGTTGGAAGAATGCCAAAAACAAGCAGTTGATGGACATAACGGAAGAAGAGTTGAAGCATTTCATCGAGGAAAGAGACAAAAAGCAAATAAGCATCGGTAATGCTCCGGAACAGGAATCGTTCCGTACTCCCGTCATCAATTCCGACAGTTTGCCTGCTATTCAAGATTGGCTAAAATAAGACAAACTACAAACCCAGGATTACTTGCGGTAGCTGATAGCAAACAACGTCAAGTCGTCGCTCTGTTCGGCATCACCGACGAAATCCTGCACGGCACCCGTCACCATTCCGGTCAGCATTTCAGCGTTCGTTGACTGGGTGTTAAGCACTGCAACCACATTGTCCCGTCCGAACTGAGCATGATCTTTGTTTTCCGCCTCTGTCAGCCCGTCGGTATAAAGGAAAAGGGTTGTGCCTGGGGCGAGTGTTATATGTTGTGCTTGATAATTCCATTCAGCCATCACACCCAAAGGGATGTTGGATTCAATGTCCAAGAACTTTGGTTGATCTCCACCAAGGAGAAGGGGGGCTTCGTGACCTGCATTGCAGTAGGTCAGCTCGCCAGTAGTGAGGTCCAGAACGCCCAAGAAGAAGGTAGCGAACATCATCAACTCGTTTCTTGCGGACAAGGCATCATTGAGCGTAGTGACAATCTTCTCCGGACGAATCTCATTGGCGACCTGTGTACGGAACACCGCGACAATCATCGCCATCCATAAGGCACTAGGCAGCCCTTTTCCGGAGACATCACCAACACAGAAAAACAGCTTATCATTGCGAAGGACAAAGTCATACATGTCGCCGCCTACCGCTTTGGCAGGTGTTACCATACCATAAATGTCGATGTCGTTTCGCTCGGGATAGGGTGGGTAGGTCTTCGGCAGCATCGCCATCTGGATTTTACGGGCGATATCCAGTTCGTTTTCCAGCGAGGCACGTTGGGCTGTGGCTGTCGTAAGCTTGTCGATATAAGAAGATAGCGAATGCTGCATGTCCTCGAAAGAATCGCGCAACAGCCGTATTTCGTCGTTTTGTTTGATTTCGGGAAGAGCGGTGTTGAAGTTACCTTTGGCGATCTCCTCAGCAGAAGCAGCCAAGAATTTGAGGGGACGTGTGGCTCTACGGGTTGACAAGCCGCTGATGAGGGAGGTCACCAATAGGCCGATGCCCATCAGGATCAAGATGATGGTCGCAATGACTTTGCCTGGCCGATACAATGCCGATGTCGGAACGACGATAGCCATCGACCATCTGGCTCGCGACAACGGGCTGTAATAGACAATAGACCGTATTCCGTCCATATAGGTAGTCTTGCTTGACTTTTTTCCCGCCAGCATCTCTTCTCCAATCTGCCGGTATTCTTCCGACATCTTCGTTCCTGCGAAGTCAAAGTAGTTGCCCGTCAAGGGCCGTTCCATTTCTGGATGAGCGATATAGACACCGTCGCGACCGAGGATGAAACAATAGATTCGCTCATGATCGTTTCTCTTTCCAAAAAGGCTTTTCCGGTTCACTTGTTCATTTAGCCGAGACAATTCCTCATAAAGCCATTGCAGGGGAATGTCAGCCCCGAATACACCGACAGTATCGCCTTTGTTGTCCACGACAGGTGTAGAGAAGGTACAAAGGATGGTCTTTGCTCCCGCTTCGTCATAATAAGGATCAGACCATTGGCCCTTACCTGTTTCCAATGTCTCCCGAAACCATTTGGCATTGAGATAGTCATGTTGGTCGGACCCAATTTGAAGCCGCTCAATTTGTCCATGATCACGCCTGGCGACATAAGGCTCGAACCAGCGTCCCTTTTCCGGATAATAATCTGGGTTGAATCCAACTCCATATCCCAAAACGTGAGGATTCAAAATTAATTCTTTCTCCAAGGCATCAAGAACCTCTTCGGGTGATCCCAAGTTCTCCTGTATTTCTGCCAGGTTGTTCACGGCAGAAACCTCTACCTTATCCAGCATTCCCTCCACCTTGTCGTTGGTGGTTTCGAGAATGTCTTGGTAACGGATGCTGGTTAAGACCGTAATCTGTTTTTGGGCAAACAAGAATATCAGGCTGGAGACGAATGACATCAGCAGCAGCATCGACAGGACAATCCGTCGAGTAATGCGTCCGGAAAAAGAATTGTTTTTCATTTTATTAGGATGCTTACATGCTTAAAAGATTAATGTCCACAAAAATAAAAAAAGATTATCTTTGCCGCTTAAATAGAAACAAACCTTTTTACAACATGAAAAAACTATTCCTTTCTTTTGTTTTTATCAGTTTGATGGCGGTTACGACCCTTCAAGCTCAACAACAAAAGCCTGACTGGATGCGTTGGCATTATCTCTCCGAGGAGGAGATGCACACTCCTGTACGTGCCATTAACTTCACTGAGACTCCGCCTCCGGCAGGTGAACCCCGTTTTGTGGCAGAATTTGAACCGATGCAGGGTGTCATGATCCGTTATCCCCTGGGGATTCCCGAGGATCTGGTGGCTCAACTCTCCAACAACTGCCCGGTGTATTGCATCGTAAGTAGTAGCCAGCAAAGCAATGCTCAATACGATTTCCAAAATGCTGGTGTAAACATGAGTAACGTGAACTTTGTCAATGCCCCAACCGACTCTTATTGGGTTCGCGATTACGGTCCGTGGTACATCTTTGAGGACCGTCATCCGGCCATCGTCGATAACGTCTATAACCGTCCCCGTCCGTATGACGATGAAATATCAGGTGTATTTGCCACTTATTGGAACATCCCCATGTATGGCATGAACCTCAACCATACGGGAGGCAACATGATGGAAGACGGTCGCGGCCATGGTGTCAGTGATGACTTGGTAGTGCGGGAGAACAACAACAATGAGTCCAACGTCCGTCAAAAGATGGAGCAGTACCTTGGTATTGATAACTATCATATCACCATCGACCCGCAAGGTGAATACATTGCCCACGTGGATTGCTGGGGCAAGTACCTTGCGCCCGACAAGATATTGATTGCCCGTCTGCCACAGAGTAACCCTCGCTACCAATACTATGAGCAGGTGGCTGAGTTTTTTGCGACCACCAACTGCTGCTGGGGCTATCCCTACCGCGTTTATCGTGTCGATGAACCAGGAGGCAACACAATAGCTCCTTATACCAACAGTTTGATTCTCAACCATTCGGTTTACGTTCCGATTGGCAACAACTCCTCCTACAACAACGCTGCTTTGGCTGTGTATCAAGAGGCCATGCCTGGTTATAACATCGTAGGTGTGCCTTATAACAGTTACTGGGGTGGTTGGGAGAACACCGATGCCCTGCATTGCCGTACCCGTGGCGTGATGGATTTCAACATGCTCTTCGTCGATCACCGCGACGTGCTTCATGGCGAACAAGAATGGCAAAATTCCTATCCTATCGTGAGTAGGTTCATCGCT
>JAJJLU010000662.1:0-24487 GCA_023807065.1 Isotricha intestinalis | reverse complement strand
AATCCCCAATCCCCAAAACCCCAAACCCCAAGAAATATTTATAAATATTTAAATATTATATATATTATTACTATATAAGGAATAAATTTAAAAGATAATTATATAAATTATATTTCTTTTTCACATTATTGGTGAAACTCTTATAAGGATTTTTGTTTTAAATAATAAAGGAGCTTTTGATTTATGAAAATATAAAATTGCAGATAAACCTGATAAATTACTAAATCAAGGTTTTCAGAAGATATTTAAAAATTTTTGACTTTCTGTTTGATGAAAACAATTATGCTCTTTTCAACAAGTTTTCCTTTAAATGTTAAAAATCATCGAAGATTATTTTTTCAAAAAATATTATTGTTATACATTTAATGAAAGAATTAACTTTATTTAATACAAGCTTATATTTATTTGGAATAGAAATTAAAATGCAAAGTTAACATTAATTATTTGAAAAATTAGAAATATATTAATTAATTCAATTGTAAACAAAAAGAGTATAATTATTATCAAAGAAAATAATAGGAATGGAATTTTCATGCTATATCTTTAATGAGCAATAGATAAACTCTATCATTATTTTAGATATAATTCATGTATTTTTTTTAGTTTCTTCAAAAATAATAGCAAGATATATTAATATTCCTAATGTCAATATTGCCGTTAATTTTTAATTATTTTTTTGTGTAGAATTAGAAGATTCTGTCATTGATGTATTTCTTACAGTTTTTTAATGATGATTTTGTTTAATAATTTTTATATTAAAGATATGATTACTGAAATTAAAGCTATTCCACAATCTATTAATTGGAATTTATATACTATTTAAAATGATGTTTTTTATATTTTATTTTTTATTTTTTGGTGAAAAAGGATAATTATTGTTGTTTTTAAAATATTATTTTTTAAATATTTAAATACTTTAATTAACTTATGAGTTTAAATTTTAAGTCTGAAAATTCGAAAAATAATAAAATTTTTTATCGCAAGATTTTTTGTAATTCATAAAATGTATATTATTTTATTTTCAAATGGGGGTATGCTGTTCAAAAAAAGAATGTATTATACTTGATAAAAAAATAATTTCTGATAAAAATTTTGTTGTGAATGATTCACAAGAAGATTCAATAATTGAAGTGATGTCAAATAATAAAAAAATAAATTTAGAAACAAAAAGTTCAAACGAATCTTCTAATAAATATGATAATGATGAAAATAATTATAATTCTAATATAGATAATGACAATAATTTAAAATATATTAAAGGACCAATTTTAAGATTATTGTTAAAAAAAAAAATTTATAAATCAGGAGATTCTCCTATCGATGAAATGAATGGTTCAACTAATATTATTAAAATATAAATGTAAATTTCAATTTAAGTATATTAAGATATTTTATAATAACTTTAAATATTATCCAAAATTTCAAATAAATATGATATCAATAATTTTACTATTAATTATTTCTAAAAGAAAAATATTGTAAATAGACAAAACATTATTTTATAATATATAACCTTAGACATTTTTTAATTTTAATATATTTAATAAAAACAAAAACTTAAATCAGGCA
Organism: Isotricha intestinalis; assembly: GCA_023807065.1. Lineage (NCBI taxonomy): Eukaryota > Ciliophora > Litostomatea > Vestibuliferida > Isotrichidae > Isotricha > Isotricha intestinalis. The sequence continues at coordinate 22,918 of JAJJLU010000662.1, read as the reverse complement.
ATTTAAAACTCATATAAAATTTAAAAATATTTTTTCAATATTAATTATTTATAAATGGAAGAATAAATTAAATAAAACGAAAAAATAATCTTAAATTTTAAATTTTGATTTTATTTTATCATCAAAACTAAAAAAAAGAAATAATTTAAAAATCCTTTTCTTTTTAAAAGAAAAATAAAAATTTAAAGGTAAAAAATCACTCAAAACAAAGAACAGAATATAATTTCCAATTTAATATAAATTTTAAAAATAAAATTAGAAAAAATGTTAATGAATTTTCCTGAAATTAAAAAATCAGATAGATTTATTTCAGCAAGAAGTGCAGAAAGAGATCTTAAATTAGAAAAATTTAAAGTGAATGATTTATCCCAAACATACAACATAAATACTTTATTTACTCCAAAAAATAAATCTCAAATAAATAGTAGAACACCAACAATAATAAATGATGAAAATATATTTTCTCAAAAAATATATTTAGATCTTTTAAAATCACAAATGTTTGAAAAAAAATCATCTTATAAAAAATCTCCGATTCAATTAAATAATTCTAATATAATTTCAAATGAAAAGGAATCATCTTCTCCAAATAAAATAAATCCGCAAAAAAAAAATGAAATAATAAGAAATTTAAATAAAACTTTTAATAATATGAGTCCATTAGATAAAAAAATTCATAAAACATATTCAAAAATAAAGAATATAAATTACGAAATAAGATATCATTCAGTAAATAACATATTAAAAAATAAATTATTTGAAGAATCAAACTCAAAATTTTCATCATTTTTAAATTTAGAAATAGATGATAAAGAATCAACATTAAATTACCTTCGTCAAAAAAATATTCCAAAAACTGCATATAAAGTTTTAGATGCTCCGAATTTAAGAGATGATTTTTATTTACATTTATTAGATTGGTCAAAGGAAGATATTCTTGCAGTAGGATTAGAAAATTCTTTATATATATGGAATGGAAAATTATTAAAAGTAACATTAGTATCATCATTAGAAAATAGATATAATACATCAAATGATTATTATTCTTCAATATCATGGAATAGTTTAAATGAATTATTAATTGCAGGTACAAATTCAGGTGAGATTGAAATATATGATAAAAAAACATTAAAATTAATTCAAACAATAGAATCTTTTAATGATAGAATAGGAGTAATAACTCCATATAATACATCACCAAATTTATTTTCATGTGGAAGTCAAGATATGACTATACGTTCATTTGATTTAAGAACAAATAAAGAAATAAATATATATAAAGGTCATAAACAAGAAGTATGTGGATTAAAATGGTCAATTGATGATAGAAGATTAGCATCAGGAGGTAATGATAATAAATTATATATATGGAATTCATCAAGAATAGAACCAGAACAAAAAATAAATTCTCATAAATCTGCAGTTAAAGCTATTGATTGGTCTCCTTATAAATTTGGATATTTATTATCTGGAGGAGGATCACATGATAGAACTTTAAAATTATGGAATATTAATACTATGACTTTAGTTGATTCTATTAATACTTATAGTCAAATTTGTAATGTTTCATTTAGTAAAATATCAAATGAATTTGTTACTACTCATGGTTATAGTCATAATTATATTTTAGTTTGGGATGCTGATAAAATGGATGTTAAAGCTACTCTTAAAGGTCATAAAGAAAGAGTTATTTATCTGAGTTTAGGTCCTGATTCTAAAAGAATTGTTACTGGAGCTGGAGATGGAGATGAAACTATTAGATTTTGGGAAGTTTTTGGAGTTAGGGATAAAAAAAATTATAATCATAATTTTGATTTTAATCAAAATATTTTTAATGTTAATGGAAAGGATGATATTAGATAATTTATTTATTTTTTTGTTTGTTTTTATTTTATTTTTTTATTTTGGTTTTTTTTTCAGTTTTTTTGAATATCATAATTTGTTTGAGTTTAAAAAATGAATATAAAATAATTAACTTTATAAAAATTCAATTGAAAAATAAAATAATTATTGCAATTATTAATAATTAAAATTAAATAATAGAAGTAAAAAAAATTTTAAATAAAAAAAATTCTTGCTCTCGATTTTTTTAAAAGAATCATTTAAAAAATAAATGAAAAAATATTTTTTTCTATACAATATTTTTACTAATTTTTTTTTCACTCAAATCATAAAATTTAATAAAAATAAATTAAAAATTTAACTTTACAACTTCTCTCGTTTTTTCAACAATTTGTTTTCCAGGTTTCATTTGATCCATAATTCTTCTTGATTGAATTTGTTTTTTAACATTTTTTCTACAATAATCTAATAAGCCATCTATTAATTTAGTTCCAATAATAGATTGAAAAGGTTTAGATTCAATATTTCTTTTTTCTTCATTTTCTTCATCTTTTAATTTTAAAGCGTTTTGAATTCTCATTAATCTTTGTCTTTCTCCATTTTTTTTAAAAATAAATTGAGCTCTTAATTTATCAGTTAAATTAGGTCTTTCTTTTTTAAATTTAGTTTCTTTGTGTTCATTTTTTAATATTTTATCAATTAATTTAATATCATTTTCATAAGTTTGAATTGCATTTTCAGAAGCACTAATTACTGAACTTATATTATATCTTGCTTTTTCAATTATTGTAATTAAATTTTCAAAATTTTTTTTTTTTAAAAACATATCTTCAACTTCTTTTACTAAAGTATTATATACTTCAAAGCAACTATTAAAAAAGTCAACCACATCATTTAATAAAGTATTATTATAATATAAACATTCTACTTCATCAAATATATATTTTTCTTTAAATTTTTTTTTATCAGGAACATTAACATTATTAAATTTTTCAATAAAATGATAAAATTCTAATAAAAGTAATTGAGGTAAAAGTAACATAATTCCACAAGTTTCTTCTAAATTTTTATTATATTTAATTTGATCTTTAAGTGAAAGAGATTTAAAAGCTTCTAAATAATTATCTTTAGTAACAATACTTAATTTATAATGGGAAATATTATCCATTAATAATCTAACTTGATCTTGAATAACTTTAGATTGAAAATCAATATTATTCATCATTGAATGTAATATAGAAAGAGTATTTTGATTAGGTGAACTTAATCCAATTTTATATTTCCAATTTTCATCAATATGAGGTTGGTAATTTCTTATTCTTCTAAAAACTTTTGATAAATGATATCTTTGAGAATTTGATATTATTGCATTTGTTGCTATTGGTAAATTAGTTGATTTTATTAATATATTACTTATCATTTTATTATTTTTTATTTTTTTTTCATTTGCTTCTGTCAAAAACGGTGATTTCTCCTTTTGTTCTTCATTTTCTTTTTTTTCTTCTTTTTTTTCTTTTATTAATGGTAAATTTGGCTCTGTTTTTACTCTTTGAGTATAAATTTCTGAATATCTTATGTTTTCATCAGTTTCTCTTTTTAATTCATCTGATAAATTTCCTACAAATTTTATTATTACAGAAGCTGGCTCTTCTTCCATTTCTTTCCTTATTTGAGGTTCTATTGGAGGAAGAACTCTTTGGGAATTATAATAAGCTCTTTGAAAATTTTTTGTTAAATTTATATTATCAAATGATATACTTGTACTCATTTCCTTTAATTAAATTAATCAAACATAATATTTATATTTATCATAATGAAAAAAATTATTAAAAATAAAGGAAAAATAGAAATGAATAAATTCATAAATTTATAATATTTTTTAAAATAATAGTGATTATACTAAAGATTGAGGAATTAGATTAAATAGTGTTCAATATTTTTTGATTAATTTATGTTTTATTGTTATTTATATAAAAATAATAAAAATTATTTTTAAATAATGTTTTAATATAATATTAAAAATATATACAAATACAAAATAAAAATTGAGTAGCTAATTTTTTATATATTTTCCCTAAAGAAAATTTTTCAATACAGAAACTACCATAAATATTTGAAATTAATTTTTTCAAATAATATTTATAAAAATGTTTAATTTTCAAAGCTAAACTTTATTAAATAATAGCTCTTTTCTTACCCAAAAAATTTATTTCTTCCCTTATACTATTATGTTTTATAGAAGATAAAGGATTTTCAGAAATTTTATCGAATGAAACAAATATATCAATTAAAGATGTAGTAGAATTTGTTCGAGTAAAACAATTTTCATTAAAAGAATCATCTGTTTCATTATTTGAATTTTCTTCATTTTCTTCAGTATTAATTATATTAATTATATCATTTAAACATTGTTTAATTTTATCTTTATTTATAAAAGGAATTTTTTCTAAGAAAATTTTAAATTGATTTTGACTTTCTTTTTTAATATTTCCAGTTAAGGATTCACAATTAAAAATCCCAAAATAAAAGCATGAAATTGTTATTGTTAAAAAATCATATTTTCCAAAAATTAAATATTCACCTAAAGCAAATTGGACAAGAGTTTCTAATATATCTCTTATATTATCAGTAATTTCTTTAGTGAAATAATTTAATAAAATTAACTCTAAAATATCATAAGGAGTAAAAATACAAAGTTCAAATTTACATTTCTTTAATATTAATTTTTCTGCTCGAAAAATAAAAGTAAAATCGATTTGATGCTCAATAATCCAATTTTTAAATTTAAATAATTTTTTTGGATTTTCTAACTATAAAAAAAAAAATTAATAATATAATACTTTAATAACAATTAAACATGAAGCAAGAAAAAAAAAAATAAATATATCATTTTTTAATTTTTCTTTACTTGATAGTGAATCCCATATATTAAAAGCTATTTGCATTACATTATTTACTAATTGAAATGATTTTTGATCATTGAAAAAATCTGATAAATCCTAAAAAAATTATTTAATTTTAATACATTTGAAAGTAAATTTATAAAATATAATCTATATTTATTAAATTGGTCTAAAGGCATTTCAGGTTTAAAATTTTCTGAAAATTTTTCAAAGAAAGTCATTGCTTTTTCATTATAAAATTTTAATATTTCAATAAGCGACATTTTTGTGATTAAATCTTAATATTTATAATAAATATAATATTCATTTTATACTTTTTATTTAAAGTTATTATATAAAAAAACTTCTCTCATATAAAACAAAACTTTAAAAAATAGAATTTCTTTAAAATATAAATTATATTCTTGATAATAAAATAATACAAAAAATAGACATAATTAACATAAAATAATTAACTTAATAAATAACAATAAAATTATACTAAATATAAAAAACCTCATTAAAAAAAAAAATAAAAAAAAATGGGATGCAGTTCTTCAAATGAATCACAAAATGAACCTAATTTTATCCCAGCAAAGGAACCTCAGTTAACTGATTTTAAAGATTTTGAAGAATACGGAAGTAAAATAAATATATAATAAATATTTAAAAAAATTTACCTAAAAAAAAACAATAAAATTGTTTAAAAAATAAATTAAAAAACAGACAATAAATATATAGGAACCGGTATACAAAAAATTCCGTCTTACAAATGTCCAATTCCATATGATAAACTTCAAAAATTAAGAAATGCATTTTGGGACAGTAAAAAATCAAATAAATCAGTTTGGAAAGTAATAAGAGAATGTTGTGAAACAGATCCAGATACAGCAATAATATTATTAGATGCTGCTGAAATGGAATGTGTAGATGGAAATTTAAGAAAAGTTATTTTAAGTGATTCTCCGAATGTTATTTTTTATGTTCCTAATTTTTGCATTTGTGATCCTTTATTCGAAAGAGATTATGATTCTTTAAAAGAACAATTTAAAAACAAAAAAGAAATTAATATTAATATTGTTTGCTTTTATATGCAAAAAAATAAAAATTACCAATTGCAAGTTACTAATAAAACTCGTGTCGTCGACGCTAAAAAAATGTTCGCTCAAAATGCTGGAATTAATTATAATAATGTTAAAATTAGGTTTTTGTTCAAAGGACAAGAATTATTAGATGATAATTTACTTTGTTATAATGATGTTGAAGATATGTCTAAAATTCAAGTTGTAGTTAATAATTTATGAATTTAAAAGTTATTTTTTTGTTTTTTTTATTTTTGTTTTTGATATTTTGGAAAAAATCAATAAGATATTTTTTTTATTTGTTTTTTAAAAAGGATATATTTGATTTTTTATTTTTTTCGTTTTTCGTTTAATTTCTTAGGAGTTATTTTTTTCATTAATTTTATTATGGAGAAATAATAAAAAATTTTAAAAGAAAAAATTAGATTTTAAATTGTTGTCTAGAAAGAAGTAGAAGAATCATTTGAAAACAGGAAATATATTTAAGATTAAGGAAAGAAGTAAAAAAGCAAAAAAGAGAGAAAATTCCAATTAAAAAGACCATAGTAAAATTACAGCAACTCCAAATTTTTATCCAACAAAAAAAAAGAAGAATTAGAAGTCAAGATATAAAAAAAGAATTGAAAAAACTCAAAAAATCAAAATTTTGAGCATTTCATTTTTTGTTTCATATTTTTACGGCCTAGTTAAATAACTCAACTAAGAAAAAATATTAGAATATTTCACACATTTTAATGGTCGTTCAAATTTAAAAATTTTAATTTATGATTGGTCTTTTAGTTTTTATTGATAAATTTAATATAGATGATTTAGTTAATTTAACTGTTTCTGATGATTTATGATTCTTTATTAATATTCTCTCGTAAATCATCTCTTTAGATAAAGATAAAAGTGAAGATGAAGTTTCTCAAATTTAATGAAAAATTCATTGATGAAGAAAGGAAAAAGATTAGAAAGGATAATGAATGGATTAAAGATAATATTTAATTATCTTTTTACTTTAAAAATTATAAATTAATTCTGTTTTGTTAGATTATTCAATAAATCTATTTTTCATAATTTTTGGAATTGTTTATTCTTTGAAAAATTAAGTTCGTTTCATTGAAGAATAAGCTCAATCAAACTAAGATTAATATTATTTCATATATCAAAAAAAGCAATAATATTCAGAACAATTATCTGACACAACAATCATCAATGGGGAGATATAAAAATTTTTATTTATTGTATTTATAATCCTAAATATTTAATCCCAAATATATATATCTATAATATCAAAAAAACAATTAACTTTTTTAATATTCAATATAATAAAAAAATTTTGTTTAATTTTATGATAATATTTACAGTATTATGAAATTTTTGATTTAATTTATTTTTAATTTAAAAAATTAATCATATTTTTTTTATAAATAAAACTAATTCGTAAATATTAAAATTACATTTTATTTACTTTATTGATTACTAATTTCAGTTTTGTTCATCCCATCAATAATAGAATTTGCATTTCTTACAGTTTCTGAAGCAGTAATAGGAACTGTATCAGATTTTCCATTTTTGGTGTAATACCATAATTGAAAAATAACAAAAATATCAGTTGAAAGTTGAAAAAGCGAACAACCAATTAATTGAAGAGGAGCATTTTTAATAGTATAATAACCAAATTTAAATATATCACCACAAAACCAAGAAAAAACTAAAAGATAAGAAATAGTTTTTGCATTTCTTGTTCTACATAATTCAATTATTTGAGGAATATCTAACATAGCTTCTACAAATCCAGATAAAAAACCTAAAATAAACATATATGTTTTATTTTCATATCCAATAACATTAGAAATAAAACTTAGAAATATTGTTAAAAAAGAAATAAAATATATATAATCCATAAAATAAGGCCAATTCCAAAATAAATTAAATGAAAAATAATTTACATTTTTTTTTGAACTTAAAGTTTTATCATATTTAACACATATTTGAAGAAGAAATATTTGCATTATAAAACCTAATACAGCTTGTAAAATAATTGATGTTTCAAATCTATCGCCAATCCAAAAAAAAATTCTAATATTATATGCTATAATCAAAACAAATGAAATAAATTTTGAAAAACCTTCTGAATTTTTTAATCTATATATTTTTATATATTGATGAATATATCCTAAAGTTGGAAAAACAACAAAAGAAACATCCAATGCAAATTGAAATATATTTTTCACTGCTTCCATAGATTAAATATGAAATTTATTTTTTTAAATATTAAAAAATATTTGAAAATAAATTATAAATATATTTATAATAATATTCAAATTTAAAATATAAATTTTATTTTTTTAAATAATTTACAAAATTAAAAATCACTATTCTAAAGTTATTCAGTTTAAAATAAAAAATAATAAATACCTTACTTCTTTATTAATAAATGTTAATTTTTACTTTTACCTATAATATTATAGAAAAAAATTAAAGAATTTCTCTATAACATTCAGATAATATGTAAGATTTATTTTTCAGAAACTCTTTATCTATATCCATCATAATTTTTTTCAAATTTTTTGTTGATTTTTTTTTAATTGGAATTACCATAGATTCAGATTCTGAGTTTGAATTTAACTCAGAATTTGAGTGTGGTTCGATTTCTTTATTTATTTTAATTATAATATTTCTTTTAACATTAATATTCTCAACAGATTTTCTTTGATTAATTCTTTTATTTTCTGGATTTTTTAGATGAAATGATATTTTTTTTAAGAAATTTATATTTTCTTTTACTGAGTTTATTTGATTTTCATAAATTAAATTTATATTTTTAATCTTTTTTTGGAAATTAGGAATTTTCAGTTTTACTAAATTAATTTTATTTTCTTTAATTTTTTGAAATTTATGACTTTTAATATTATTACAAAATTTTCCGAAAATATTACATTCTATTTCTTCATTTTTTGGAAGTTTATAACAATCATATATAATTCCATTATTAATTGATATCTCATAATTCATTTTATTTTTTTCCATAAAATCTTTTGAATTTAAACCATTTATTCTAGTCTTTGAAGAATTAATTATTTTATTAATTTCTTTATCTTGTTCTAAAAGCAAAAAAGTTCTGATTTTATTTATAAATTTATTTTTTGTTTTTAACACTCTTATTTTTTTTAATTTCCTTTTATCTTTTTATAATTTAAGCTATATTTATATTGTTTTAATTAAATAATTTCTATAAATAATTCTCAACAAATTTAAATAAATATTTATTTAAAAATAAACTAAAATTTAATGAAATCTTTGAGATAAAAGAAATAATTTTAATTATTCAAGAAACAAAATAGCATTAAAAATCAACACAATAATATAATATCTAAAAGTACAAAAGATATTTTAATTTCTTCTTCTTTAATTAAAGAACTTAAAAATAACACAAATCCAATATATAAAAATTATAATGATAATAAATTAAATGAATATAATATATTACATAATGAAATAGTGGAAATCGAACTTTTTAAATATCAAGAAATAAGATAAAAAAATAATTAAAACTAAAGAAAATATTCAAAATCAAAAATTAAATAATTTCAAAAAAAGTTTTGAAGATGAAAAAAGAAATAAAAAAATATAATAATAATTTGAGTATTGATAATTATAGTTCAAGTTTAATTTAGTTTCTGAAAAAATATAATAAATAATAAAGAAAAAGAAAAAGGAGAAGAGGAAAAAGAGAAAAAGATATAATTTTAGATAATAAATAGATTAAAATTTAATATATTTTGCTGGGTAATGGAAGCGCATCACACTTCTAATCTGGGTTCTGGGTTAGAGTCCTAGCCAGGATGTTCAAAAAAATTTTTTTGATATTAATACTCATTCTTAGTTTGTATTAAGATTAAATAAGTTTGCTTGCATGATTCAACTAAGTTACTAATTGTTGGCAAAATTTGTTTTTCTAAACAAAAGTTTATAAAAATTTTATGAAAAATAAAATTATTTTAAAATTAAAAATCATAATTTTTACATTTACTTATTTAATTAAAAAAAAATTTTATTTATGTAATTTGTTGTTTATTTTTAAAAATGAAATCATTGATCAAATTAAGATTTATACTATTTTTACTCATCATCTATATCTAAATGAATAAGAAATAATATAAAAGTAAGAAAAGTAACTAACATATAAGTAAAAATAGCAACTAAAAAGGAATAAAATTGGCAAATATTATATTTTCCAATACATTTTCCAGTCCAAGGGCAATGATGATCTTGTTCAATAATACAAATATTACAAGTTTTACAATGTACACATTTAAAATATTTAGGAAAAACAATATTACATGTAGTACATTTTTGATAATTTGAAATATCTACATTATTAGAAATATGATAATCATTCATATAATATTTTCTTTCTAATGTTCCTGAATTAATTAAACATGTCGATAAATAACTTATCAAAAAAAATAAATATGATATTGTCTGTAATATTCCTGCTATTGCGAAATTATTTTTAAATATTGTAAAAAATTCAAGAAAGTAAAAAAAGGAAGTTAATCCTATTACTACAAAACTCAAAGGATCTAATTTATATATAAATTAATAATATTATTATACAATCAGGTCCAATTGTTATTATTGGCCATCCATTTTTTGTATATAAAAATGCAGATATATTTCCTATTTTTTTCGGTTCTCTTATATTTATGTTATTTCCATATAAAAGCTTAATATCCTCTTTTTCTTTTATTGTTTTCCTTTCTGAATTATTTCCTACATTTATTATTTCTTCTGTTGATGTCGAATCAATATCACTTGATTTTAATTCTATATCTTCATTTAACATTTAATTAAATATGAAAATATTAAAAAAATTCAGAGAAAAATTAAATAATATAAAAAAATAAAAAATGGATTTGAACCACTTTCTAGTATATTGATTTAGAAGAATCTGTGAATATGAAAAAGAGAAAGTAAATTGTCTCTATATAAAAGATCAATACTCTCCTAGAATATCTGATGGTAAAGATCTAACATGGAAAATAGGAATAAATAGTAGTGAAACTTACTTAACAATAATAATCCAGTTAAAGGAAAACCTATTCTGTAGAATAAAATTGAAACAAAATTGTCCAAAGATCCCTTCATGGAAGGTAGAAACACGATTGAGATTATTTGAATTCTTGGCATCAAAAAGTTTCAGCTCTTCCTTTGAAATAGAGCTTGACTTGACAATATAATAATTATACTATGATAAAACTCCTAATCCTTTTTGGGAATTAGGAACTATTGATAGAGATATTGATTAAAAAAGAGTTGTTAGAAAAGGTTCAGTTTTAATTGGCTTTTAAAATTATTTATTTATAAAGGCTTTTTATGTTTATATTTTATTAAAATTTATTTAAATTATCAACATATTTTATGTTTTATATTATTTTATTTATAAATAGTCAATTACTCCATAAAAATCATTATATGATGTTTTATTTCCTTATTTTTTTTTTTATTTCTTTTTAATTTTAATTCATAATTCACCTTTACATTAAAAATCAATACTTATAAATTATTTACATCTTTTATAACTTATATGGAAAATTTATAAAATATTAAAATTATAAAAATTCAAATAAATGGAAAATAACAAATTTAAAAAATAATGATTTAAAAAATAAAAATCCAAAATTAATTATATATCTAAGCATCATATTTTTCATTAATAACTTGAGGATTCCCTCCTTGATTACTAATAATATTATTATTACCTGCAGGAATATTTTGCATATTTTGATATTGCATATTAGGCATTCCTTGCTGATTATTCATTTGATTATTATAATAACCTTGATAAATAACACCAGGCATAACTTGAGCAGTGGGAATTGGTTGAGCATAAATATATTGACCATTTTGAGCAACCATAATAACTCCAGGTTGATTTTGTGGAATAATTACATTTGGTTGATTTATTCTTATTGTTTGTTGAACTCCAAGTACTGGAAGATTTCTTCCTTTATTATATTTTGCATTATAATATAATCTATATGAAAAACTTATACATATACTAAAAAAAATTATTAATATTGTATCTAAAAATGTATTCCAAATAGTTCGATTTACAAAGTTTGTTATTTTATTTACATCATACATTCCTATTTCATCATCTGTTATAAGTGTCATTGCTCTTAAATGTTCTATTATTATTGTAAAAATTAATAGAATTATTGAAAAAGATAAACTACCTATTGATAAATATGTTGCTCTTTGAAGAGAATTTTCTAATAAATCTAAATTTTTTGATCTCATTAATAATAAATAACCAGAAATTAAAAAATGAAATAATGTCAGAATAAATCTCAATAAATTTACAGTTAATTCTCCTTTTTTCCAATTTTTAAAAAGAGAAACATAACTAATTTCTTCTGCTGGATATATAATTTTTCTTCCCTGATCATCATAAAAATATTCCCTCTCCTTTAATGTTCTTAAATTGTAATCATAAAAATATTCATTATATAATTTTAACAGTTCTAAGTCTTGTTTATATCTCGATGTTTTTCCTGCTCTATTTACAGTTGTTATAAAAGATAAAATTAAACTTATTGTAATTAAGACAAATAAAGATGTATTTAATGCCTTCATTGGTGCTCTTACACAACAACATGTTAAACAACAAATACACATTTTATTTTATTTATTATTTATTTTTTTAAATAGACATAATAAATATTTTTTGGGTGATTTTTTAATTATTTATTTGTTTTTTTCCTTCATATCTAAAATTTAAAATAAATAATCATAATTATAATAATGTTTAAAATATAAAAAAAGAAAAAAACTTAAAAAATAAATAGAAACATAATTTCAAAATAATTTACAAAAATTAATGAATATCTCCAATATTAGATTTCATAATATGATTACTGCTTCCAGCAATGCTTGAAGCAATTAAATTTTTTTGATTTTGAAAATCATTATTATCATAATCATTTCTTTCAGTAGAACGAAGTCTTTGATTTTCACTAGCTCTAGCACTACTATTAATACTCTTTTCATCAATAATAATATTACTTTCACTTTCTTCTTCTTCATCACCATAAGCAGCAGAAAAATCATCTTCTTGTTGTTTAATTATTTCAGCATTTTCTTTATAAAAATTTATAAAAGTTTTAAGATATAAATATGACATTTTAAAATATAAATGTGATGTAAGTGGATTAAATGTTTGAAGAGGATTTTTATCTTTTGTTTTTACCATTTTATGACTTTTAATATATTTTGATATTCTTTCTCTTATATATTCTCCTACTTTTCTTTCTGTTTTTACTACAAGTGCATTATCTGGATTTGTTTTATCTACATTATCACCCATTTGTTTTACTATTACTTTATATAATACATCATGAAAATATACATAATTTTCAGGATCACTTCGTAATTTTAATTCTAATACATATTTCTTTATATATTCTAATTTATTTGTATCTGGGAAATTTAATTTTTTCCAACTAAAATCAGCAAAAAAATTAGTAATTAATATTTTTTTAATTCTGAAACCTTTATCTTTATCTGTAGAATTTTTATTCCAGGCAGATTTAAATTCTTCACAAAAAGCATCAAATTTATCAATAGGATTATAAGATTTAGTAGTAAAATCATCATATTGTTGTAAAGTGACCATAAGGAATAAATTAAGCATAATAACAGCAGAAATAAAATTCATGATTAACATATAAACATAAGCAGTTGGTTCAGAAAATTTTTCTTCATCAATAAAAGCTAATTCTTCCATTACTCCAGGCCAATTTTCTCCTGTTGCAGATCTAAAAACAAGTAGAAAACCATTATAGAAATTATTTAAATTAAAATATTTATCCATATAAACTATTTTATCCATATATTTATTATATGTTAATCCATCATATAAGTAACAACCTAAAATTGAAAAAATACAAAACATAAGAAACATTAATATAAATACATTTGCTAAAGCTGATATTGACCAACTTAATGTTTGTAATAATTTTTCTAAACCTTTTAAAGCTTTTACTAATCTTAAAACTCTTGTAACTCTCAAAACTCTTAATACTCTAATAATTTGAAATGATTTTAAAAAAGCTGCATCAATACCATCAATATTTGCTATTATTATATCTGCAATTGAAGCAACTACAACAAAGAAATCAAATTTATTCCATCCATAATAAAAATATCCTGATAATCCATATGCAATTAATTTTAATATACATTCTAACACAAAAATTCCTGTAAAAATCCAATTTGCAACTTTTAATATATATTCATAACCTGAATCACAATCGTCATAATTTAATGCCATAGATATCATATTTAAAAATATAATTCCCATAATAAAATTATCAAAATAAGAACTATCAACGAAATTTCTTAATTTAAATCTAAAAGTACCTTCATTAGGCTTAATATAAGTAATATAATCAGGTTGAGTACTTTCAATTTGTGTTAAAAAATCATAATATTTTGCTGCTTTTTTATCACCATCAGCAACTTTTTGTTCTCTTGACCAAGCATCATTAAAATATTTAAACATAATTCCAGTAAATAAATTTAGGAAAAAATAAGAAACAACAAGTAAATAAACTATAAAATATATTCCATAAAAATCATTAAATATTCTATATGAATTCATTATTTCAGGCCATCCTTCGGTATTACTTAATACATAGGCAGTTACCATTGAAATTAATATATTTGAAAATTTAAATGTTGGACCCGTATCCATTATTCCATTATATCTATTTGCACAAAAATTAACAAATCCTGGCATACTTGTTGGTATTTGATTATTTTGTAATTCACTTGAAAAATCATTATCTGCTACTTTAAAAGTTGTTCCATCTGTATCATAAATAAAACAATTATGATAATTAGAATAAAATAAACTTATTCCTACTATACTGAACATGAAAAATACAACTAAAACTATAAATAATGCATTACAAATTGGTAATATTGAATCAAATAATGATGATATAATTAATTTTAATTGTCCATTATGTGAAATAAATCTTAAAGGACGAAGAATTCTTAAAAGTCGTAAAACTTTTAAAAACTGAAGGGAAGACCTTCCTTGAGCATCAGTTAAATATTTAGTATAAAGACTGTAAAAATCTAAAAATGAAAAACAAACAATAATTAAATCAATTTTATTCCAATTATCTCTTAAATAAGAACCTTCATCTAAAACAAAACCTAAAGCAATAACTTTAGCAACACATTCAATTAAGAAAACAATATTAAAGAATAAATCACAAACATCAAATGCTAAAACCCATAAATAACCATTAACAAAAGTATCAATAATTAATCTTGCAGTAGAAAGTAAAATCATAATTAAAATAAAATTATCAAACCATTTATACCCAATTAATTGCATACAATAAATTCTAAATTTATTAGTTTGAGGAATAAAATATAATGAATTTTCACATTCATTTCTTCTAAATAATTTATTTACTTTTTGCCATTCTCTTATACTTTTATCAACTCCAGTATATACCCTATCATCGTCTTTAGATATATTATTTAATTCTTCTTCATCTTGAGTCATAGAAAGCATTTGAGATTCACTCATTTCAGAACTTTGATTTAACATACTTTGATTTGTAGCCGATATTCTACTTTGACTAAATGAATTTGAAGCTGAATGATAATTCGCATTATTTGATACTCCTCTTGTTTTGATTCCTTTTAATCTATTTTTATGCTCCTTTTCCTTTAATTTTATTTGATTTAAATAATCGGGTAATGCATACATTTTTTCTACTTTTTCATCCTCGTCATCATCATCATCATCATGAGTTGTATCTTCTGAAAATGATTGAAGAAGAATTGAAGTGAATAAATTAAATATAATATAATTTCCTAAGAAAATCCATGCTAATAAATAGAAAAATATTAATGGATTCATTCTAAATAATTCATATAATAATGAATTCCAATTTTCTATAGTCAATATTTGGAAAGTTGTATAAAAAGCAATTAAGAAACTTTGATATCTTTTATCTCCATTTAAAAGAGACATTCCTAAAAGTTCAAAAATTAATATAAACATTAAAAGAATACAAATAATATAAGCAACATTAGCTAATGCTCTTTTAATTGAAATAATAATTAATCTCATAGATTTCATTCTTCTTAAAACTTTAGTTAATCTTAATACTCTGAAAATTCTAAAAACTCTTAAAAAACTTAAACTAGAAATAGTACTTTTACTAGCACCAATTTCATTTTCAGAAGAAGAAGTAGGAGTAGCCATATCGACAATAGCAAAAACAATAATAACAACATCTAAATAAGTAAAAGCATCTGAGAAATAAACAATAGGACCTAAACCAATAAATTTAAGGACAAATTCAGCAATGAAAATAGAGTTAAAAACATAATTAGATATATTTAATTTTGTAAATTGTTCAGGAGTAAATAAATTTCCATCTAAAGCCATAAAAACTGCATTAATAACAACAACTAATAATATTATATAATCAAACCAATTATTTGTTGCTACTAAATAAAAAGCATATCTTATTTTTTGTCCTCTTTGAATTCCTGGATTTGCATTCCAAATAATAATATTAAAGTTTTCTAAATTATTTATCATTTTATTCCATTCATCTCTTTTTTCTTCTGGATCTTCATGATATAATATATCACTTCCACTCCATTGAACATATCTATGAGAATTTGTTTTTAAATCATATATTGCTATTGATTTTACTTCTCCTTTTACTTCTATTTTAGACTCTTTTGTTTTATTATTTTCTCTTTCTTTTTCTTTTTCTTCTCTTCTTTTATCATCAGTTAATTTATAATATAAAATTTCATCTTCATTAAAATAATAAGATAAAGTTCTATAATTAAAATCATCAAGTTTTTTATAAATTTTATCATAAAAGCCTTTTTTATATTTAATTTCATCTTGAATTTTATGATAATTAATGAAAGCACTTCCTAAAATAAGATTACTTTTACTTCTCATTTCATGAATATGACTTTTTGCGCTTCCTGAAGCATTAGAAGTTAAAGAAATAGCAGAAGCAGCTCCTTTTGAACTTAAAGTTCCTAAAGCAATTTCTTTTCCAACTGCATATCTACCATAATCTCTCATTCTAGGAGGCATTATTTCTAATATTTGAACTGGTAAATTTTTCAGTGAATGAGTTAAAAATGCACATTCAGAATCTAAATAATCAAAATGTTTTAATTTTTCATATTTATATTTCTTTAAATTTAATTTCTTATCATTAAAAAAGAAAAATGCTTCTGTTGATTCGGGTAATTGCCTTTTATTTATATATTTTATTTGACGACCTAAAACTTCTCCTCTCCAATGATCTACTTTAAATTGGTCTTTTACTTTTAAATCTTTATCTATTATATTATTCATATAATTCATATAATATTTTTTCCCACGTAAATTTTGAGGAATCATATCTTGTTGTATTGTTAATGGATCTGTAAATTTTTTATTTTGATCTGCTACTATTAAATCATCGGAATTTAACATTGGAAATTTATTTAAGTTTTTCTCTATTGATGGAGTTTTATATATATATGTTGGAATTTTTTTTTCTTTTTGATTTTCTTGTTTTTGATTTTGAGTTATATTATTAATATCATTATCATTATCATTATTATTTTCTGTATTTAATCTTTCTGTATTAAGATTTGAATTAGTATATATATTATTTTGAGAATTTGAACTTTCGATTGATTTTAATCTTTGCTTTTCTTTTTCTTTTTCATATTCATCATCTTCTTGATGTTCAATATTAATAAATATATGACTTCTATCTAAAGCTTTATCATCTCTTCCTCTTGGAGGTTTCATATCAATAATAATATTCTTATTTAAATTATAATTGATATTCCTATAAAATTTCTGCATTTCTTTTGTGGTTAAATTAACATTATCATTTTTAGAGCCTCTATCCATAATAGATTTCCTTGCTATTGAAGTATATTTATTAGATTCTAATTTTTTATTAATTTCTTCCATATTAACATTATCAGAATAAATTTTATAATTTTGAGGAATAGTTTTAGGAAGTAAATTAATTTCATTTAAAGAAATATCAGAGACAGAAATATCTTCTTTATTATATAATGAAATATCTAATTTATTTTTACTATCAAATTCCTTTAATGGATTTTCAATTTCATCTAAATAATGTTTATCTTGATCATATTGTAAGAAATTTAAATATGATCTTCTTCTTCCTAAAGTTGAAATAGGAACTCCATTATTTGCTTCTTTTTGCAAAAAATCATTTAAATTAAAATTTTCTCTCATTTTATTTAATCTTTCTTTTACTATCACATCATTTTTTAATTTTAAAATTTCAGGTAAAATTGATTTTGGTCTTTGAAAAGTAATATCATTGCATATTTTTTCTTCATCATTAAGTGAAAGCTTTTTATCAAAAATAAATGAATTTTCTTCTGAAGAAACAGAACCACCTATTTTTTTTTTTGAATATATTGTGTTTCTATCATCAGAAATACTTTTTTCATTTAATAAACTATCATTTTTATTTTCATCAATTGAATTATCTAAATTAGATAAAGATAAATCAGTCATAAAAGATAATTCATTATTAATATGAACTTTATATTTTTTACTTTGATAAATTTCCTTTAACATATCTCTAGAAACTAAATTACTATTTCTTTTATTTGTTCTTTTTTTTAAAACCGGAACTGTTGGATTTTTTCCTAAAATTGAACTTTTTCTTCTATTTTGCATTTCTTTATTTTTTTCTTGTTCTATTTTTTCTCTTATTTCATGTTCAAAGGATAAATCAGGTTTAAGTAAAATTTGATTTTGAATTAATCTTTCCATTTCTTTTTTTTCTAATTTTTGTTTTAATTGACTTTCTTCAGTAATAACATTTTGAGTAACGATTTTTTGAAAATTGATCATTTCATCTTTTAAATGTTTTTGAGTATTATTAATAGAAATTTCAATAGCATCAGTATATATTTTTTCTTCAAGTTTTGGAAGAATATCTTTACCTTTTAAAGCTTCCTCATTTTGACTTTTAATTGCATTATTTAAACCTTGTAAATTAATTGAACTTGTTCTTATACTTACTTTATGACTTCCTCTTCTTTTATCTTTTTTATCTTTAATATATTTAGAAGATTTTTTTTCTTCTTTTTTCTTTTCTGCAATTAATCTATCTATTTCTTTTTGTTGTCTTTTAACATCTTTACATAAATGAGTTTCTTCATCATCAATCATTTCTTCAATTGTATATAATTCTTCGGGATTATTATTTGTCATTATATACATATCACGAACTGTTTGATACACTATTGGTATATCTCTTCTATTTTTTGTTATATGAAATGCTTCTTCATCTACTTTAAAATATAATTCTCTTAAACTTTCACCACTTTTTTTTAAATTTTTATTTTTTAAAGCTCTTTCTTTTTTTTTCTTTTCTTGTTTTTCCTTTTCTCTTAAATCATATCTACTTTTAATTAAAGCATAGAAACTTTTTTTTCCAGTTAATTCTTTTCTAGTTACTTCGATTTTTTCGAATTCAGAATTAGTAACAGCAAGGAATAAATTAATTAAATAGAAACCTCCAATAATAACAAATCCATGAAAATAACAGAAAATAATAACAGGATTAACATGAATTTTATCTTTAAATGTTCTAGAAACATAAGTAAAAATATCACTCCATCCTTCAAGAGTAACCATAACAAAAACAGTAACAAAACCATATAAAACATTATCAAAATTAATAACTCCATTATTCGGATTTCTATAAGCTTTAACGCAAATAAATTTATTGCCTAAACTATTGTATAAATTACAATCTGAATCATAAGTACACATAGTTTTAGAATCAGCTAAAGAAATTAAATAACCATAATTTAAACTCATGCATCTTCTTAAAAATAAACCTTGCCACATTTGAACTCCTGCAATAGCGAATATGATAAAAAAGAAAAATAATACTATTGTTGTTTCTGCTAAATGAGATATTGATGCTAAAAGTGCTATTACTAATTTTCTTAATCCTTTAACTGATTTTACCGTTTTTAAAGGACGAAGTATTCTAAAAGCTCTTAAACCTGCTAAACCTGAAATTTTTTTTCCATTCATTGTTCTTTCTAAAATAAAAGAAATCCAACCAACAAAAACAACAAAAAAATCTAAACAATTCCAATAATCTTTTAAATAAGCATTTTCTGTCATAATAAAACCATAAGCAATAATTTTTAATATACTTTCAAAAGTATACCAATATAAGAAATATTGATCGGAAGTATTTGCAATATTCTTATCTTCTCTTGGATCAGAAATAAGAATAAATATTGTATTTAAAATAATAATTAATAAAGAGAAATTATCAAAAATTTGATTATCAACTAAAAATAAACACCAAAATCTAGCATAAACTAAATTTTTATTAAATTTTTTTCTACATTTTAAACAACAACAATGATCATAATATCTTCTTGCTTGTTCTTCTTTTCTTAAAGGTTTAAAATCAATAACTTCTTTAGCTCCTAAATCACTTTCACTTTCTAATGAAAAATGAGGTATTCCTCTTTCATTTTTTTTATCACTAAAATAATTATTTAATAATCTTCCTTTATATAATAATTTTTCTGTATTATTCATTATTAAATCTACTTTTTCTGTTTCTATATTTTTCATTTTATCATATTGCTCTTTTAAATCTTGTATTTCTTTTTGTAAATCATCTGTATCCATGCCTTTTAAAGCATTAACATCTTTTAATTTTTTTTTTTCTTTTAATTTTTTTTTTATTTCCATTCTTTCAACATCTTTTTTTATTTCTTCTTCTTCTCTATCATGAATATTATCATATTCAAAATTAAAAACATCATTTTTAAAAAATTGTTCTTTATAAAATTTATCATATTCCATTAATTGGCTTTTATCAGCTTCAACTTTTTCTTCATCAATAATTTCATCATCACTTTCAATTAAATATTGATGATTTAAATCAACATCATATTCATAACCAGATAAATTTTCTTCTTCTTCTTCTTCTTTTTTTTCTTCTATATTATTTTGAATAGTATCATCTCTTATTGTTTTTTTTCTTACTTGTCTTATTGTTATATTCCTTTGAGACATTTTCTTTAAAAATCTCTTTCTTTGACTATCAGATAAATTTGACATTGTATCTTCTTTATTTTCTATATTAAAATCTTGATTATATTTATCTGGTAAATTTGTTATTTTTACTGTTTTTTTTTTTTCAAATTTTCTTGATTTTTTACTTGTATCTTCATTAATACCAAATAAAAGTTCATTTTGTTTTAATTTATTTGTACTTAAATTATCTAATACTCTAGTTGCTTTTCTAACATATTTTTTCCTATTATCATTATTATTTTTATTTATTAAATTTGATTTTTTATCTCCAAAAAAAAAACCTAATTCAGATAAACTTGTTTTTAATTTTTCATCATTTTCTAAATCTGAAGGAGCTAAAGAATCAGTTTTTGAAACATCTAATCCTTCTTTTAATTTATTTTCTTTTTTCTTTTGTTCATCTATTTGTTCATCTATATTTTTTATATTTTCTTCTCTATATCTTGTTTGTTCTTCTAATAATTTTAAATATTGAATTTGCTTTTTTTTTCTTTGCTCTAATTTTTTTTTTTTACTTTCTATATTTATTAATAAAGAATTTTCCCTTTTTAAATTTTTTTTTTTCTCTTCTTCTTCCTCTTTTTTATCTATATCTAATATATTTAATTTTTTCAATTTTGATTCTCTTTTTTTATTCTTATCTTCTGATTTTTTTTTTTGATTTTTTTCCTTATTTATTTCATTTTTTTCTTCTTCTAAATTTTTTTCTTTTTCATTTTTTAATTTTTCTTCTGATTCTTTATTTTTTTTTTCTTCTTCTTTTTTTTTTTTTTCTTCTTCTTTTTTTTTTCTTTCTTCATTTTCTCTTTTTATTTTTTCTTCTTCTTCTTTTCTTTTTTTTTCTTCTTCTTCTCTTTTTTTCCTTTCTTCTTCTCTTTTTTTCCTTTCTTCTTCTCTTTTTCTTTTTTCTTCTTCTCTTTTTTTCCTTTCTTCTTCTTTTCTTTTTTTTTCTTCTTCTTTTCTTTTTTTTTCTTCTTCTTCTTTTTTTTTTCTTTCTTCTTCTTTTCTTTTTTTTTCTTCTTCTTCTTTTTTTTTTCTCCAATAATTTTTTAATTCTTTAAAAATTTTTTCTTTCTTATTTTTCTTTAATTTATTATTTAATAATATCATTTTTTCAAATCCTTTTTTTATATTTTCTTTTGAATTTGCTTTTTTTTTTAATTTCTTCATAAAGATTTTCTTAATAAATTTATTATATTTCTTTTCAAAATCTTTTAAACCATCTTCAATTTTTTTTTTGTTATCTGCACTTTTCTTTTCTTTGTTTTCTTTTTGTTTTTTTTTAAATTTGTCTGCATCTTTTTTCATTTTTTCTAAATTTAATGTTTCTGAATCTTTTTTCTCTTTGTTTGCTTTTTTTATTTGAATTAATCTTTTCATTTTTGTATCAATATCTTCTTCTGATATATTCGAATCAGAATCTTCGACTTTGTATTTTTGATATTTTTCTTTTGATTTTGTTTTATTTTGTTTTAAATTCAAATTCAGTGCTTCTTCATCTTTCTTCATTTTAATTTATTAATTTTTTTAATTGTTTAAATTAGTTGAAAAAAATATATTTATTTAAAATTTCAAAATTTAATTTTTTCATTTTTTTAATTTAATATTTCCTTATTAACAGAATATTAATATTCGCTTTACTTTTCTAAATATTATTTCTTATATTTTTGTGGTATATGAAAATCTTTACATTATTTAAGACATATATATTTATTATTTATATTACAATTAAATTATTAAATTTTATTTAATTATAATAGAAACTTAAAAAAAATATTAAAAAAAATTTTTAATTTCTCTACATCAAAATTTATGAGGAGAAATAATTTAAGTTATTTATAATAACTTTAATACTTTACTTTTATAATAAATATATATTATTCTTTGATTATTATTTAAATTTTCAATAAAAATTTTGTTAGAATTAAAAAAATGGAAAAAAA
>JAJJLU010000661.1:0-24542 GCA_023807065.1 Isotricha intestinalis | reverse complement strand
CCCAATCCCCAATCCCCAATCCCCAATCCCCATTTTTTTATTTTTGTGGGTTTTACTTTCATGAAAAAATTAACAAAAAATAAAAAAATAAATTTATTAAAAATTTTAAATAATTATAAATTCTAAAATAAAAATAAAATAAATAAATAAAAAAGAATCGTAAATAATAGTATTAATATAAAACCGGAAAGCTTAAAATTTTGTTGTAAAATATATTGGAATGACTAGGGGGTAAGCGCCAGTGGCAGAAGGAGTTCCCCTCACCCCCTCACCTATGCCGAACATCATTTTTTTTCAAATCATCATTAAATAAATTAAAGTTTCTTCTAAGTGAATATAATTTCAATCAATTATTCTTTAATTTAATATTTAATTAATATTAATAAGATAATTAAATCTCATAAATTATTTAAAATGTAATTTGAATTCTTTAATTTAATATCTTTTTTAATATATTTTATAAAAAATATTAATTTCTTTATATTTATTGATTTTAAAACAGTTAGTCTAAATTGAATAATATTTAAATAATGAAAGAAATCTATTATGATTGTCGAAAAAAATGCAAAATAATTTAATTGTTAAGAAAGAAAAATTGAATTTAATAAAATACAAGAACTTAAATATTTAATTTCAATTATTTCAAAAAAATATTATAAATTTCAATAATTTTTTATAAATATTAATATTATCAACCACTACTCATTATAATTTTTTATTTTTAGGTTTTCTTGGTATAATTTTCTTAAAGTATTTAATCAGACCATCTTTATTTAATTTAGACATAATTTTTTTCTGTTCTTCATTTTTTGTTTTATCTCGATCGAAAGTTGTTTCAAGAAATAAAAACTTACATTTGACTCCAAATTTAGTTTCTAATTCTTCACTATTTTTTTTCATATAAATCTTTTGAAAAAAATCAATAAAACGCATATCTAAAACTTCAATAATTTTATCAATTTCCTTCAATTTAATTTGTTCGATAATATTTTCATTACTTTGTAAATCTTCACGACGATATCTACCTGATCTTTCCATTTTTAAAATTTCAGAAATTTTTTTTTTTAAAAAAACTAAATTCGATTCTCTTTTTCCATCTTTTACTATTGTACCTTTTATTTTTTGAAATTTAAAAGTAAACTCATTTTTTATAAGAAGTGCATTTAAAATACAACGAATACATTTTAAACAATTTACTTTTAATTTATAAATAATATTATCAGTATCTGTTTTTTTATGAATAATATCTTCTTCATTTACTTCTTCTTTTAATTCTTTTCTTCCTCTTTTTTTTTGTAAAGTTCCATCTTTATTGTATTTCAATTCACTTTCCTCTTTAATATCATTCATATGTTTTTCTTCATTTTCTTTTAATTTATTCATATCCTTTTCTTTTTTTAATTGATTGTCAGGACTTAAAATGATATTATTCTTATCTGATTTATAATCTGTTGAATCAATATTTTTCTTGAATAATACTCATATCATCATCCTTTAATGAGTTGTCATCTTGGATATTATCGAAAAAACAGGAAAAAAAGAGTTTATCATCCATTAATAATCTATCATTATAGAGGGAGTCATTCACACTATCTTGAAATGAAATCATTTCACTCATTTTGTTTAGTTTTAATATTGTTCATCAATTTTAATTTTAATAAAAAATAGTTAATCAAATAAAGTTTAATATTTTATTAATTTCAAAAATCAATCTTTAAAAAGTGTGATATTATTGTAAATTAGAAAGTAAACTAATGATCAATAATAATATTTTAAATTGAAAAGTAATTTTTTCAAAAATAATTATTATAAAAGAAGTACTTTAAATTATTCTAAAGTTATTTTTAAAAAATATAATATCTCATAAAAGGGAAAGAGATATGAAGTAAAAGTTTTTTTTGTTTTGAAAGATTTAAAATTCTTTTTTTTGAATTGATATTTGAATAGACAAAGAATACTTATTTTATGGTTTATATTTAATTTTTAAAAAAAAAAGAATTATAAATTTTCTTTACCATGGAAAAACAAATAATCAATGAATTATTCTTCAGATATAATCAAGAAGAAACATTTAATTAAATGAAAACATATATAAAAAATTTAGCGAAAAAAATAGCATCTCAACAAATAGAAATAGAATCATTAAAATCTTTAAATTTTTTTTTTAGAAAAAAAAAAATAAAATTATCAACATATTTATCTTTAAAAAAAATACAATAAGAGATACAACATCAATATTAGATAATTTAAAGTTAAAGAATGACAATATGAAAATAAAATAAATGATTTAGAAAAAGAAAATACAAAATTAAATGAAAAAAATATATGAACTTCCTAACTCACTTCCTGTGTTTATTATTGTACCATTATTATATATTACATTTTTTTAATAATTCTTCTGTTAAATTTATTCTTCCAAATACATTATTTCTTTTTTTTTTTGATTTATATATTCTCCTCATTATTACATAAATATTCTATTTTTCCAAAGATTTATTTTATCATTTTCTAACTTAATTTTACTTCTAATTGATGATAATATAATTAAGATTCTTATAGTTTGAG
Organism: Isotricha intestinalis; assembly: GCA_023807065.1. Taxonomy (NCBI): domain Eukaryota; phylum Ciliophora; class Litostomatea; order Vestibuliferida; family Isotrichidae; genus Isotricha; species Isotricha intestinalis. Next base: position 21,977 of record JAJJLU010000661.1, on the reverse strand, counting down.
ATTAATGATTATAAAATTGATACATCTAATTATTCATTTCTTAAAATTAAATCATTCTATTTTTCTTTTAATAATTCTTCCAAAATTGCATATCCTATTTCTTTATTTCTTCCTGTTATTAATAAAATTTTACGTAAAAAGTCCATTTTAAATATATATATTTTTAGGTGTTAAAAATTTTATGCCATATAATTTTTATTATTATTTAATATTTTTAATATGATAATTTTAATATTTATATTTTAATGTTTTTTTACATACCATTATTTATAAATTGGAAAATTTTCATATATTTTTAATACTTGATAAATAAATATCTAATCCAATTAGTATAAATCCAAGTAGATAAAAGATTGAAATAATAAGAAGATAATTATAAGAAATAAAAAGGAATATAAATTAGAATATATTGTTTCAAAAATAATAAAAATACTTTAAACAAACCAAATAATTAACTATTGAATAAGATTATTGTGATATATCTTCATTTTCTTCTTCTTTATAATCATTAATATAATTTCTAAAGTTTTAAGGTATATATAATGGATATAATGTTGCAATTAAATTATTAAATGTCATAAAAATATATAAACTTATATTCATTATATAATTTCAGAATTGAATCCCTTAAATTTATTATTTTATCCCTATAATTTTTTATTATTTCTCTCATTTTACAAATGATTTTTTATACAAATAAAAATATATATTTTTAAAGTAAAATTTTATTTGATGTCCCAAACAAAAAAATATGAAAAAAAAATTAAATGTTTAAAACAATATATTTACACTAATACTAAAAGAAAATAAATTTAGAATCATTCATTATTCTTTAAAATATTGAAAAATAGAAGGAAAATTTTGAATTTTATTATCTTTACTATAATTCTTATGTAAATTATGATTATAATTAAATTTTAAATTAACCATTTCTAATTTAGGAATTCCATTTAAAGATCCATTAATTCTAATAGTTTTCCCAAAATTTTTTCCTAAAATTCTATCAGTCCAATTAATAGAATAAGGATTAATAGGAGATTTAATTAATTCTAAAAATTCAGTTTTATTCATAAAATTATTATTATTAATAGCATTATTTATATTTATGGAATTATTAAATCCTTTATTTATTACTATTGAATTATTATTATATTCTTGTTCATTATTAGATAATAATATTGGTTGAGATATTGAATGTAGTAAATATTTTTTTTTATTATATTTATCTAATAACATTTGCTTTAATCTTTTTTTATTTTCTTTCCAATATTCATAACCAAAGTTTATTCCATTATTTATTTTTATTTTTTTTCTTTCCTCATTTTGTGACAAATTTTTACAAGAATAAGGAATTAATAAAGAATTATTTCCACTTTTATTTTTATTTCTAAAATTTTTATTATTATTATCTTTATTTTTCTCTTTAATATTTTTATTATTATTGTTTAATTGATTATTAATTTTTTTTTTTAAAGGTTTTTTAATTAATTTTATTCCGATTTTACTTTTATTATTTCTTAAAGAAAGATCAATTTCATTACTTTCATTAATGATTTCATTGCACATTAAATTTCCAATAGTATTTTTATTTTTAATATTTATTCCACTCTGAGCTCTTGTATTATTATTATATAAAAGAGAATTTTTTGTTTTTAAATTGCCTGTTTTTGTATTTGTTTTTAATTGACTATATTCTTCTTCTTCTTCTTTTGAATATTTATTTTTCGTTTTTTTATATTTCTTATTTAAATTTATTTTAGAATTATATTTTATATTTGATTTCTCCTTAAAATAATCTATATTTAATAATTCATTTTTATTATTTGAAGATTCATTTTTTTTTTTCTTTTTTCTTTATTTTATTTAAATAAATTTTTGATTTTTTTAAATTTTTATTTTCTATTTTTTCTTTCATAAAATTTTCACTTTTTTTTATTTTTTTTATATTTTTTTTTTCCTTTTCTTTTTCATCATTTGATTTAGAAGAATAAAAACAATCAATTTGAGAATAATTATTAAAAATATTATTATTTAAAGCAAAACTTCTAGAAATAAAATTTTGAGAATCGATGGATAAATTCAATTTTTTTTTCAATTTTTTATCAAAACTTCTTGTTTTATTTAATCCTTTATTTAAATCTTTTTTTAAATTATCTATATCTAATTTACTTAAATTAATATTTTTAGAAAATTTTTTTACTTCACTTATAAAACTTTTAGAAGTAAAAGTTGAATTTAAATTTTCTTTTTGTTCATTTAAATATAATTTTAATTTTTTTTCACTTTTATTTTTTTTTTCCTTTATTGAAATATAACTAAAATCAATATCATAATTATAATTTATTTCTTTTAAACTTTTTGAATTATTTATTTGTTTATATTTTATTTTATGATTTCTTTTTTTATTTTTTATTTTTTTATTTATTTTATTTCTAAAATCATCATTAAAAAAAGATTTTTTTTCTTTATTTTGATTTTTAATTTTATTAAAAATATCATTTACTTTATTATTATTATTACTATAATCTTTAGATATAATAACAATTTTAGAACCAAAAAAATTTTCCTTTTCACTTTCATTTTTTTTTTTAAAATAACTTTCATCAAATTTATAAGAATGATTAGAAACTGAAGAACAACTTATTATATGAGTATGATGAGATAAAATACTAAAAAAATTTTATATAATTTAACTTACTCTTCATTTATTAAGCTCATTTGGATTAAAATAATTTTTTATAAAAAATTAAATAATTTATTTTTCCTCTTTTTATATATTTTTATTTTAATGTCTAATTTAGAACATGAAAATAATTTATTTTCAGTTTATGAATTTATGAATAGAATAAAAGAATCTAGAAATAATTTTTTATTTCAGAAAAATCAATCTTTTGAAAAAAATAAATTTAAAAAAATTAAAACTATTTCAATTACAGATAATAATGATAAATTAAATAAATTTCTCAACGATAAAAATTTAATTGATAGTATTTTTGATGGAAATAAAATTAATATAATTAAAAAACCAGAAATTATTTTTCCTTATTGTGAAAATAATAATAAATTTATAACCAATAAATTTAAAAAAAATAAAAGAACTCAATCTTTAGATGTAAAACCATATAAAACTCATTTAAATAAAAAATAATAATTTAAACATAATAAATATTTAAATAAATTTCATAAAATAAATTTAAATGACATATAAATATATTATTCTTTATATTGAAAAAATATTAAAAAAATCATTGAATTATAATTATATAATAAAAACATTTTTATTTTTTGTGAATAATAACTTTTACAAAATCTTTAAATTCTAAAAAGTTTATTTAATTTGCATTATTATTTTTATAATTATGATTTATTTTTACTAAATAAAATAAATGTTTTATATTTAATTAAAAAAAAATGAGTTTCGAATCTATTGATAATAATAATAAATATAATGATAATAACAAAAAAGATTCAGTTAATAATAATAAAATTATAATTAAAATTCCTTTATTTGATGATGAAGAAAAAGAAGAAATAAGAAAAAAATCAGAAAAAATGATTAAATGTGGACATGGATGTAATATATTATTTAAATCTGAAAGACAAAAAATACTTCATCATGATAAAATTGATTATATTTGTTCTGAAGAAAAAAGAAATTTAATTAATTTAATTCAAAATTTTAATTTAACTTTAAATAAACTACTTCCTTCTTTTAGACAAAGAAAAAAATATAAAGAATATTTTACTTTAGTAAAACAATATAAAAGAACTAAAAAATTTTCTAAAGATCCTATTCAATTTTCTGCTATTATATTATTGAAATAAATAATAAATTTGTATTTTTTCCTAAAAGAGATTTTTTTGTTTAGAGTTATATATTATTTTTATTTATTATAAATTTTTTTTTAAAATGTAAAATATAATTTATTTTTTAAAATTCATAGAAAATAAATATTTTAAAGCATTTACTATAATAAAATTACTTATAAAAATTGAATAAAAAAAATTTTATCATAAAAATAAAGTGCTTTAAAAATTTTAAAAAAATAAAAATTCTAATTTTTCCCATCATATGAGAAATTTGTTTTAAGTATGACATTGATTTTTATTATTTTCTTTATTTTTATTTTTATTTTTAATTCTATTTAAAAATGATTTATTATGATTGTTTAAGCGTTATTTTTATATATTTTTTTATTTTTTAATTGTTTTCAATATTTAATAATTGATTATAATAATAAAATATAGATTTCAAAAAAAATGAATATTAAACAATAAAAGAAAATCATGAATAAACAATCAAAACTTGATTTAATATTTGGTTATAATATTAATTAACTTAAATATTGAATTCTTTTTGATTTACCTTTTTTATGTTATTTTTTTAGAGTTCTAATTTGAGAAAAAAATAAATTCTAAAATAAATTCCGAAATAAAAGAAAAAATCATTAATAAATAAACCAATAAAATATTTCTTAAATTGGTATATTATTTAAAGAAAAATAAAAAAAAAAGATATTTTTAAATTATCCTAAAGAAAAAAAAAAGACTAAAAAATATTAATCTTTCTAAACCAATATAAATAAATAATAACTATAGAATCGAATAAAAGAAATCTTAATTAAAAAAAATATTAAAATGGGAAAAAGAAGAATAGAAATGTCAAAAATAAAAAATAAATTATCAAGTCAAATAACATTTTATAAAAGAAAAAAAGGTTTAATAAAAAAAACAATGGAATTATCATTATTATGTGACGTAGAAATATTATTAATAATAGAGGATAAAAAACATATGTTAAATATTACAAGTTGTAAAAGTAATGTTTCTGATTTTATAAAAAAGATTTTAAATATTAATAATAGAAATATTAAAGAATGTTTTTCTTTAAATGATTATAAAAATTTATTTGGAAACAATAAAAAAAAAAATAATGAAATTAAAGAAAATCAATTTTCTAATTTTCAGAATTTTCAAGAAATTAAATCTTTTAAAAAAAAAATTGATGATGATTTTGATATTATAAATGGAGAAAAAAAAAAATTTGAATGTTCTAAACAAAATATTATTGAATATATAAATAAAAAAAGAAATGAAAATAAACTTGATAATGAAAATAATGGTGATTTAAATAAAAATGAATATTTAAATAATGAAAATTTTTCTTTTCAAAATTTAAAAAAAATTCATCTTGAAAAAAAAAATAATAAAATTTTAATTCCTTTCAATTTAAAAGATAAAAATGATATTTCTAAAAATAATGATGTTTTTGTAAAACCAAAAAAAAGTCAAAATATTTTTAATGATATAGAAAATATAAAATTTTTAAGTAATCCTTTAATTGATAAAACAAAAAATTGTGAATTTAAATTAGATGAAACTTTTGAATTATTAAATCCTAATTATTCTTTTGAAGATTATATTAAAAATTTTATTCATTAAAATTTTTATGACGTATATAAAAATAAATATAATTATTAAATTGAATAAAAAAATATACTTTATATTTTAGTAAAAAAAGGGAATATTAGAAAATATTTTTTGTTTAAAAAAATAAAAAAACAAAAAAACAATTTCATAAAAAAAAAAGTATTATTTACTATATTCATAAATAACACTATCATATTCATCTTCATTTTTAATACAAATAAAATAATACCAAATACTCCAAAAAATAAAAATAAAGCTGAAAATAATATTTGCAACATCAACATTATCAAATTTATTTAAAGCAGAAGAATGAATTAAAATAATTAATAATTGAGGAAGAGCAACAAACATAACATGTAAAGCATTAATAACTCTCATAGTTACAATAACATTATCTGCATTATCAGAATATTTAGTTTTAAAACTTTTATGAACTCCAATTGGAAAAAGAAATTCAAATGATAATAAATATAAAAAAAAACTTTTTATTTTTTTTTTCTTTGTTAAATTTTCTTCATTATGAAATAGTATATATATTAATATCATAAATGTATTTATTATTGTTGGAAATAAACAAAATACTAATGATGTATTTTTTATTGAGGAATTAATAAATTTTTTTCTAGTTTTTATATAATATATTATTTGAAGAATACGGTTTGAAAATCCTATTATTGAATTTATTGTTATTGTTGATAATACTAATTGTTTTCCTTCCATTTTTATTTTTTTTTTAAATTCTTTTTTTATTATTTTTTATAAAATGAAATATACAAATTCTTTTAAAAATATGAAAAATAAAAATAAAGGAAATCAATTATTTAATTTATTATCTTTAAGACAAAAAGATTTTGAATCTCCAAATAAAAATATTTACAGTGCGTCAGTGAAAAATTTTATTAATAATAAAAATAAATCTCAACAAAATATAATGTTTTCAGAGAAGAAAAAAAAGGAAAATAAAAATAATTCATGTGAAAAAGACAATAATCAAATTAATATTAGATTAAATATAAATAGTGAAATTATAAATAATAATTTTTCAAATACGAAAAATGAAAATAATAAATATGAAGATTTAATAAAAGAAAAAAATATGATAATTGCTTCTTTAGAAAAAGAATTAATTGAAGTAAAAGAGAAAATAAATAAAAATCAGAATAAAAGAAAAAGAATAAATTCAGTTGATGATATAAATTACAAAAATAAAAAAACAAAAAATAAAAATAATAGAAATAAAGAAATAAATAAAATTCAAAATTTAAAACCTTCAAATATTATATCAAAAAATGTAAAACAATTTTTTCAAAATTTAATTATAAAAAAAGATTCTAAAGAAAATATAAATTCAAAAAATATAATTTCAAATAAAAATTTAATTTTAAATACAAGTAATTATAATAATTATATAAATAATAATAAAAAAAATTTATATAAAAATTTATATAGTGATCCAACAAGAGAAACAGAAATAACAGAATTTGAAAAAAATAATTTATTAACTCAAACTAAAAAGAATTCTTCTTTATTTAAAAGTAATTCTTTTCTTTTTACTTCTCAAAATTTAAAAACCAATAAAAAAAAATTAGATAAAAGAAGATGTCAATCACAAATTGAGAATAATTATTCTAATTTTAATTATATTAATACTAATCATTTTCAAAAAAAAAATCATGAAATTTTTTTTCAATTAAATAAATTAAAAGTAAGAACTCAAGATTTATTATCTAATTTTTTATATTTATGTAACGAAAAATAATTTGTGTAAAAATAAATAATTTTTTATATTATATATAGGGTAATTAATTTTTTTATATAAATCAATATATTTTTTTAAATATAAATTTAAAAAAAATGGAATGAATTATTTAAGAAAAAGTTCTTTTTAAAAATCATTTTGTAATATAATGATTCAAATGATAAAAATATTAAATATTATTAAATTATAACAAATATATTAACAAAAATTTAATAAAATCCCAAAAAAAATATACAAAAATGAAAAAAATACATTTATTAAAAAACTTCAAAAAAAAATTTTACAGAAGATTAATATGATAATATCCTTAAAATATATGATTTAATTTAAAAAAAAATTTGTTACAATATTAAAAATTTTATCTTCATAATTATTATTTTTCTCCTAATAATAAAATATAAAAAATTAATTGTTTATATACTTTCGGTAATATCAATTGAAAAAAATATTTAAAAAAAATTTAAAAATTTTTATATATTTAAATTATAATATTATTGTCAATCATTTTTTTTGAAAAATTATTTTTCTCATTTCAAAAAAATAAATTATTATTAGAATTAATTATATATTTTAAACATAATTTACTTCTTTGATAGTAACTTTTTAATTTAAAGAAAAAAAAAAAGGAATTATATAAGAAATGATAAATTTTAAATTAGAAAGAACCTTAAAAAAAAAATATAATTCAAATAAAGAAACATATCAAATTTTTTTAATAGAATCATTAATAAGAGAGAATAAAAGTCATTTTTATATTAAACTTCAGGATTATGAAATTTTCAATAATGAAAAAGAGTTTTTAAGTAAATTTTACACTAAAATAAATTCAATAGAAAAAATAAAAAGTTACTCTATTTATTATAAATATTATTCTTTTTATTTTTGTAAACCAATATTTCTAGATTTTTCTATTCGTAACATAATGATTAAAAACATTGAAATTCAAGCAAAAAAATTTTTTAATGAAAATAAAGAACATAAAAGCAAAGACAATAATTCAAAGAATAAATTTGATTATATTTTTTTTAATCAAGAAATAGTTAAAGAAATTGAAAACAATTTTCAGGATAAAAAAAGACTTAATGACAATAACAATCATGAAAAATTAAATATTAATAATCTAAGTATAATTCATTTCAAAAAGAATTTTCGAGAAAAAACTTTGTTTTTTGAAAATGATTCTTTTGATTCTTTTATCTATTTTTTATCTCAAAATAAAGATTCAAATAAAATTAATAATGATGAAAATAATAAAATTCAAAAAGAAGAAAAAATTTTTTCTTTAAATACTTTTAAAACAAAATTTAAATTTCCTTTTTCAAAAAGTAAATCTATTAACAACCCAAAAAAAAATTCTCAATTTTCATCAAAAAAAAATTATAGTAATGATAGTAAAAATAAAATAAAAAATATTCAAATTAATTATCAAATTGATTCTTCTTTAAGTTTAAATTATAATAAAATAAAATTAATGAAAAGTTCTTCTTGTAAAAATAAGTGTTTAATAGAAATTGGAAAAAAAAATATTCTAAGTTCGCAATTATTAAAAAAAAATATTGAAAAATTTAATAAAAGATATATTGAATGTAAAAACACAATCAGAAATAATAAAATAAAAGTAGATGACAGTATTAATAATAATATCAATCAACATTTCATTGAATTACCTCAAATTAAGAATAATTTAAATATTAAAACTAAAAAAAAATTTTCCTCCCCTAAACTTTTGCCAAAAATTTTTCCTTATTTGAAAAATAAACATAAAATATTTAATAAATAATTTATTTATAAATTAAAAAATTATAATAAAAACAAAATTAAAAAAAGTTTGAAAAAATAAAATCAAAAAAAAAAAAGAAAAAATTTAATTATCCTTATCTAACTTAATATCATTAAATTCAAGAATAGAATCTTCATTTATTTGATTAAGTAATTCCTTATTTAATTTTTCAACTCTCATATAATCATAATTTAATCCATTTTGTCTATATAATTCTTTAGCTTCTTCAAATTTTCCTTCCATTTCTAATTGTAATCCTTCATAATATTTAGGTAAATTAATTTCAAGTGAATTATATTCTTTTAAATATTCAATATTTAAATTATCACTTTCAATTAATTCATCAATGTCTTTTATTAAAGATTGTAATTTATTTTGGGATAAAGTAAAATTTGTACTTGAAATTATTTTATTTAATTCTGTTATTACATTTTCATCTGTTTCTGAATTTTCTTCTAATTTTGTACAAGCTAAATAATTAATTCCTAAAAATTTAGTTAATTTACAATGTGAAACTAATAATTTTAATAAATTAGTTAATTGAAGTTTATCAATTATTAAATAAGCATATTCATATTGTCTTATACTTAAACATCTTAAAACAATATTTGTAAAACATAAATTTCTTATATTTGTTATTGTATTATTTTTTTCTTCATCATGAAAACTTTTTTCTTTTAAATATTGTAATGCTTGACTTAAAGAATGTCTTTTGATTAATAATATATTTTGTGGATGATGGCATAATTTATTTGTTATTAAAAATAAAGAATAAATCCATTGTTGAAAATTATTTAATATCATTAATATTTTAAAACTTGATTCAAAATTTTGTCCTCTTAAATGATTTTTTAATAATTGAAAATCATCTAATATTGTATTTAAAGAATTTTTCTGATTAAATTTAGATGATATTTCAATAAAAATTCCAGTTATTACTCTTGAATTATAAAAGAACATTCCATTATTTTGAATTTTTTGAAGTAAAATCATATTTTTTAATTCTTTATCTATTTTAAATTCTTCATTTATATTAAAATTAGTATTTGAATTTTTTATAAAATAATTTAATTCATAAGGTTTAAATTTTAAGTTAAAAACTTTTTCAGTTGAATCAAAAATATCCATATTTAATTTTACTGATATTTTACTATTATACATAATATAATATAAATTTAAAGTAAAATCAAAAATTAAAAATGAACTTTGTGAATCTCTAACAACAATAAAGTCACTTGAAGGATGAATATACATATCAATAAATTTTACATTTGATGAATTTAATGGATATTTAAATATTATTTTATTATCAAAAGTAATTTTCTCATCATAATTTTTTTTTTCTTTTTTATTTGAACTTATTTCTATTATTCCATTATCTGAAGTCATATTATTATTTAAATTTAATTGATCATTGTTTAAACAACAAATAATTCCTCCTTCAAATAAAACAAAAAATTTTTCGTAAAAATAAGAAAATTCAATTTTAACAAAAGTTTTATCTAAAGAATAACATTGAATGAAATTAAAAGAGATTTCTTTTTTACTTAAATTAACTTGAACTAAATTTAAATAAACTAAATCATTATTATTATTATTATCATTTAATTCTTCAGAATCAAAACTTAATTTAATTTGTTCTTCTGAAGAAGCCTTATCAGAAATATAAGAAACAATTAAAATATTATCTAAAAAATTAGAAAATTTCAAAAAAACTTTTTTATTAAAAATCAAAGAATAATCATTATTAGGATTTAAAAAAGGTAAAATTAAATCATTATAAAATTGTAAAATTGTTTTATTTTCAATTTTATCAAATCCAATTTTAAATATTTTAATAGAATTAATAGTAACAACTAAAATAAAAGTTTGATTACAATTAAATTTAGTATTTAAAATTTGAGAATCTAAAGGTTCACTACAAATAATAATTTCTTCTTCAGTAATATTAATCATTTGACAAGGTTTTTGATTAGTTTCAACTAAAATTAATTCATTTAAAGAAGTTGCAACAATAATAGGAGAATTAAAAGATAATTCAGAACATACTAATTCATTTGTTATCATACTTAAAGAATTATTTGTATATATATTTGTTATTTTTTTTGATGTTGTATTATATTCAAAATACATTAATGTTCCCTTTGATAATAATAATAAATAACAAAAGATAAATTTACTCTCTTGAGATGGTTCATATATTATATCTATTATATCTTCTTCTTCTTGCATTATATCATCATTTAAATTTTGGTAATAGGAAGTTACATTAAATATTGTAAAATATTTCAGTTTTAATGTACTTTTCGACATTATTTTTTATATTAATTTTAAAATTATTTTTATTTTTTTTTAAGATTTTTTAGAATTTATTCTTATTTTATAAAAATTAAAAAATAAATAATATACAAAAACACATAAATAACTAATCAAACTCCATAATTTTTTTAAAATCTTCAAAACTTAATTTATCAGCTCTATAATCTTTTAATTCTTTTCTAATTTCATCTTCATTAACAGGTAAATTAATAGAATAACACATATTAATTAAATTATCAATACTAATATAATCACTTTTTTTATTATTTTCCTTGAAATAATTAAAAACAATCCATAAACTTTCTTCTTTATTATATTTATAAGCAGAAATCATAGCAGCTAAAAATTCAGTATAATTAATTTGACCATCATTATGAAAATCTAATCCTTCCCAAATAAAATTTAATTCATTTTCATCAATTTCAATTCCTAATTTTTTAAATCCATTTCTTATTTCATTTATAGATAAATTTCCTGAATTAGAAACATCTAAATCATTAAATAAATTTTTTAAATGTTCAATTTCTTTTTCGCTTTTAATTTTAGCTAAAAAATAATAAATTTCTTTTTGAATAGCATTTTTCTTAGCAAATTTTTTTAAAGTTCCTAAAGTATCTTCATTGATTAAATTATTATTACTTTTTTTAAAATTACTTTTAACAATAAAAGGATGACTCATAATATCTAAAGCAGAAGGTCTATCATCAGGATTTTTGACTAAAATACTTTTAACTAAATCTTTAGCTTCTTCAGAGCAATTACTTTCATCTAATAATTTAACATTATATTGGCAATTTTCAATTAATTTAAAAACATTATTTTCTTTATTTTTAACAAAAGGAAATTTATCAGTTAACATTAAATATAATATAACTCCAATAGCCCAAATATCACTTTTATCTGAATAATTTCCTTTTATCATTTCTGGACTCATATAATAAGGAGTTCCTACACTTTTATTATCAGTTTTTTTTTGAGTTGCTAAACCAAAATCAATTAATTTTAAAGAAGAATAATCATTTTTATTTGAAAAAATAATATTCTCAGGTTTAATGTCTCTATGAATAATATTTTTATTATGAATAAAGTGTAATGCTTTTGCCAATTGAAATATTATTAATGACATATCTTTTTCTTCAAAATTTGTATAATTTTTTATTGATATAACTTTATATAAATCATATCCTTTTAAATACTCCATTACAATATGAATGTAAAAATTATCTTCAAATGTTCCAAAATAATTTACTATATTTGGATGATCTAATTCACTTAAAATTTCTACTTCTGTTTTTAAGAGTTCAAATTCATATTTGGGAATATTATTTTTTTTTAATGTTTTTATTGCATATAATATTGTTTTATCATTTCTATCTCTATATAATTTCACTTTTCCAAATGCTCCATTTCCTCACATATATACAAATTCAAAGTTTTTTAATATATCTGTGTTTGAATATTTTGATACAATTTTTCCCTTTTTTTCTTTTGGTGGTGATGAACAACAACCCATTTTTTTTTATTTTTTTTATTTATTTATTTTTTATTTTTTTTACTGTTTTTTATTTAAATTTAAAATACTTTAAATTTTTCTTTTTTTTGAAATGAAATATTTTATTTTGATATTAAAGGAATTATAAATGAACCTGAATTATAATATTGAATTTCTGATTTATTTATTTGGTTTTTAATTAATTTATTTTTTATATAATCATATATTTTATTATTTTTTACTCTTCTATATATTATTTTCCTATCTTCATTAATTGTTTTATTATTTGTATTTTTAATTTGAGTAAAATTTTTTTGATTTTCAGAATAAGATTTGTCATTAGTTTGAATGATTGAAGAATTATTATTCAATAATGAAGAATTATAGTTTTTTAAATTTGGAATTCGAAACAAATTTTGTTTTTCTTTTCCTTTAAAATTTTTTTGATACATACAAAAAGAAGATTGAAATTTATTATAATTTACTTTTTTATTATCTTCTTTTCTTCTATTTGAATTTTTTAAATCACTTAAATTTATTCTTATTTTACCAAGATTAAATTTTCTTAAATTTTTATTAATTTTACTTTCACTCCAACTTTTATCTATAAAATAATTTTTATCAGATAAATCTTTTTTAAAAATATTTTTTTTTAAAACAAAAGATTTATTTAAACAACAATTTTTATAAATATTATTTCTTTTATCATATAAAACTTCGAATTTATTTAAATAATTATTACACAATTTATTAAATAAATCAATATTAATTTTAAATAAAATAGTATTTTCTTGATTAACAATTAAAGAATAATTATAATATTTTTTTCCTTTTGAAATTTCTAATCCACAAATTGATCCGATTCCTAAAAAAGAAATTTTTTTAATATAATGCATTAAAGATAAATATTCTTCTTTAGAATTATTTTTTATATTTAAATTTCCATAATAACATTCTCCTTTATATATTATATAAATGTATTTTATTTTATCATAAGGAGTATAAATTACTTTTTTTTTTTTTGCAAAAATTGGAATTATTTCATTAAATAACTTAGAATTTATTTTAAAAAAAGGAATTATTTTTTTTATAAAATTCATTTTTTCAAAATTACTTTTAATAATTTTATGTAATAATATTTTTTCAATGTATTTTTTTTCTAAATAAAACATTTCAACTTCATTTTTACATAAAATAGAATTTTGTGTTTCTGAAGAAAAAATTATTGAATTTTCTCCAAAGCAATTTTCTTCTTTTAATTCTGATTTAAAATATTCAAAGTCTAAAATAAATTTATCTAATATTTTTCCTTCTAATTTTTCATTTGGAGTTTGATATTTTTTTATTGAATTAATGATTTTGTTTCCTTTTTTTTTCCTCTTTTTTTTTTTAAAAATGATTAAATCAAATTTTAATTTTTTATTATTTGATAATTTTATTATCTTTTTACTTAATTGTTCTTTCTTTTCTACTTTCAATTTTTTTCTATTAATAATATTATTAATTTTATTTATGTAATTATTATTATTATCTGATTCCTCATTTTCTTCTTCTAAATCAGACATAAAATTTTCTATAAAAGGAATAGTATTTTTTTCTTTTATTTCTTCATTTTTTTCTTTTAAATCTTCTTTAGAAAATTTATTATAAAAATCTTTATATTTAATTATTCTTTCTTCCACTTTTCCTTTTATTATTCCATATATTTTATCACTATAATCTCCATAACGAAAAATATATTTTCCTTTATTAAATTTTTTATATTTTATAAAAAAAGAAATTTTTCTTATATCTTCTTTATTTAAATTAAAATATTCCATATATTGTTTTATTCCTTTAAATTTAAGTAAAGATAAATATAATAAAGTAATATTTCTTTTATTTTTTATTTGAGAATCAAAAAAAAAAATTGGTTGATTCAATTTTTTTTCTTTATTTATTTTATAAATTTCTTTTGAACTTTCTTCAATTATTATATTTATATAATTATAAGTTCCATTATCAAATTTATTTAATATTTCTTTTTCTTCTATTTCTCTTAATTTTATTAAGAAAAAAAAACCAAGTAATTTAACAGCTTTATTTTTTTTCCATTTTTCCATTTTAAAACAGTATTAAATAATTAAAATAAATACAAAATAAAAAAATTAAGTTTTTAAAATTCATTTATATACATATAAAATTCATTAATACATTTTTATAAACCTTTTACACAAAAATTGATCATATTTATCTTTTTAAAACATTCAAATTAATTAAAACTCAATTAAAAATAATTTATACCATCTATAATGTTTTGTACAAGAGTATTATTATTAAAATGAGAAATATCATTACATTGATTAATTTTTATATATTCAAGATTAGTTTTTTTTCTTTTGAAAAATTTAATTAAAACTTTATCATCTTTTATTAAATAATTAAATGTTCTATTTGTTTTTCCTATTTCTTTCAATTCATTATATTGTAAATAATCAATTATTCTTAACCAATTTTTTTTTGAAATTTTATTTGCAAATTTATTATAATTTATATTAGTATTATTAGTTTCCATTGAAGTATTACTTCTTTTTTTTGGAATAGTGATATTACTTTCTATATTTATTTTATTTGCTTTTTTTAATCCACATCCCATTATTTTTTTCTTTATTATAAATTATAATTATTGAATTTTCTTATAATTTTTATAAAAAATTATTTAACAATATATATTAAATATTTTAGATATTTAAATTGGAGAAGTTTTAATTGTAAAATCAATATTTTCTAATTCATTTGGATTTTGAATATAAAACTGGAAAAAATATTCTAAATCATTTCCATTTATAATTTTAGTATTTTCATTACTAATTCCAAAAATTAATCCATTTAAATTTTTAATTCCAATAGTAACTTTTAATTTATTTAAATTATTGTTTTTGCAACCTAAAGTAATAATAGATTCATTTAATTTACTTCTTAATAAAATAATATTAACATTCTCATTAATATTATTTTTTTTAGCTTCTCCAAAATGTTTTAATAATATTTTATTTACTTTTTCATTTATTCCTGAATTTAATGTTTCTTTTAAATTAACTGTTAAAGGATTATTTGAATGAATAACAATCATAAAATTTCTATATTTATTACAATATAAATCATTATCATAACCTAAATTTTCTAAATAATTTCTCATTAAATTTTCATCTTTTGAAAGAATATCAGAAAAAAAATTAATTAAACCTTTTTCAGAAATTCCTTTTTGATTAAAACTATATTTTTGAATTAAATCATTAACTTCATTTTCATTAACTTTAGAATTATACATTTTTTCAATTAAATTATAAAATTCTTCAAAATTTAAGATATTATTTTGATAAAAATCATATCTTTCAAAAATATCTTTAATAACATTGATAAAAATTTTATTTAACTCTCCATTTTCATTTTTTAAGTAAGTATTTCTCATAGAAAAATTATCATTGATTTTACCAATAAAGCAACCAGAAGTTCTAGGAAAAATAATATAATTTCCAGAAGATAAATTTAATTCCATTTGAATAGAAGGAGTAATAGAAAAATCTATTGTTTGAATATGATTTATTTCATTTGTATTTTTATCATATTTTAATATTGTTAATGATATATCCATTAAAGGCTTTCTTGATTCATTTTGTTTTAATTTATCTTCATCTTGAAATAATGATATTATAATATTTGAATTTTCCTTTAATTCAAATAAATAATAATATTTTGAAATAATGTTTATTCTCTTATTATTATTTATATTTATATTTAAATTATTATTATTTTCTATTTTATTATTATTATCTTTATTATATTCATTTGATAAAATAAAAAGACCTTTTATTCTATTTTCTTCCCAATTTTTCACATAACAAACATTAATATTTGTAAATTCTTTTATAAAATCTTCAAGAGAAAAAACGATAGTTCCAGGAATTAAAATATTTTTTAAATCAGGAAATTTATTTAATATTTGATTATGATAATTTTCAATAATTTCTTCTTTTTCTTGTTGAAAAATAACTTTTCTCAAAAGCAAAAATTTAATGCTTCCTTTATCAACAATATCTAAAATAGTATAACCAAAATCATTAACAATAAAACTATTATTTAAATTATTATTATTACTATCATCAATATCTTCATTAATTTTTTTAATAGCCATAACTAAATATTTTTTATTAATCACATAATCATAAATTTTATTATAAAATTCATGAATACCATTTCTAATTAATTCTTCAGTTAAAAAATAAAAAGAAGGACAACCAGTTAAATAAAGTAAAAAGTCACATTTTTCAATATACAATAAATCATAATAAGAATCAAAAATTTTAGCTAAGCTTTTTTCTAATAATAAAATATATATTTCATTAGAAGGAGAATGAGTGATCATAGGATTAGATTTAGGAATACAAGGAAATAAATCATCAATACAAATTTTTTTCCATTTTCCATTAATACATAAATTTATAATATAAAAACCATATTTTGAAACATTATTATTATTATTAAATAATTTCCTTATTAAATTTGGTCTTTCAGCAATACAAGAAATTGCACTTGAAAAATTATGATCTGGTAAAATTTCTTGTATAATATCATTTGCTTCTGGATTATCATTTATTATATTATACACATTATTTTTTTCATCATTTAATAAAATAAAATTTTCTGGTCTTCTCCAATCTATTATATAATCTAATATATCTTTTATTTCTGTTCCATCTTTTGAAAATTTTTTAGATATCATTGATAAATCATTTGGAGGAAAATCATAATCTACAAATTTTTCTATTTTATTTTCTGTAAATAATTTCTCTATTTCTTTAATAGAAAAATTTTCCAATTGGTAATTTTTTAAAATTTTACTTTTCTTTAAATTTTGATTTATTTCATTTTTTTCTTTTTTTATAAAAGATTCTTGTAATTTTTTACTTGGAACATTTAATTTTAATTGAAATTTTGGATTTAAAATCCAATCATTAAATAAAGTTATTTTTACAATTTCTTTATTTTCAAAAGGATTAATTATTATTGAAATTTCTGAATTTTTATTATTTTCTATTTTAATATTTTCTGAATTTTCAAAAGATAAATTTAAAGTTATTACACTCATTGTTTTAACTTCAATATTCCAAATATATGTTGCTATTGCCGAAGGAATCGAAGAAGAAGATATGTAATTTTTATGTATGAAAATACCAGGAACTAATTCACGAGATTCTGATTCCATTTTTTTTTAAATTTTTAAATTTAATTAATTAATGTCACTTATTATTTAAAAAGAAATATTCTATTTATCATATATTATCATATTAATTATTATAATTATTATAAAATAATCAAAAGAAACATTTTGATATTCAAAAATAAATTAAATTCTTCTATTAAATTCCCTTTAATAAAATATATTAAAAATTTATTCTTTGTAAAAATAAATTCATTATTAAATATAAATTGAATTATTTAAATATTTAAAAAAATAATAAGTATTTAAATTTAAATTACCCAAATAATTAAAAAATAAAAATTATATATAAATACATTTAGTTTGTTATTACATTAAAATAAATGGAATAATTTTTATAAGATTTTTTATTAAGAGTAATATTTTATTATGAGCTAAAATTATTTTTAATAAAATATTTGTTTTCTTAAATTCTAAAACTTTTAAAATTATTTTTGTATTTGATATATCTTTTGACTTTTTATAACTTATATAAAACTATTTATATCATATATTTTTTTATGTTTGTTTTTCTACTTTTGAATAATCATTAAATAATAATTAATTAAAATTTTGATTTTTTTTTAATGAAGTTAAATTATATTATTTTTAAAATAAATAAAATAATAATTTAAAAATGGAAGAAAAATTTAAAAAATTTCAGAATTTTGATTGGGTAAAAAGTGAACTTTGGCAAAGTTATTATAGAAATTTATATCCTACTCCTCCTCCTTCAAAATTAGATAAATATAAAAGAAAATTTTATAAATTAAAAATTGATCCTGAATTTGATATTAATTATAAAATAAATCAAGATAAAAATAATAATAATTCAACAAATTATAAAACTAATAATAATTACAATAATTATACTAATTATAATAATAATAATAAACAAAATAAATTTTCTTATATAATAATTATTGAAAGTATGATTTTATTTTTCTTTTTAATTTCAATTGTTTTTAATTCTCATTCATTATTTTTTTGTTTTTTAGCTTATTTAATTAGAACTTATAGAGAATGTGGAATAATAAAATTTAATATGGAATATTTACAAAATATTATAATAAATGAATCTTTTCAAAATTTAATGTATAATATTCTATTATTTATAGATAAATTTAATTATTATTTAATTTTTCCTTCTCTCATTTCTTCGATTATTGATTTATCAGAAAATTTAAAAATTTTAAATTTCCCTTTTTTCAAAAATTATATTGATTCAATTATAAAAGAAAAAAATAAATTAATTCAAGATAAATCTTATATAGAAGTTTTAATTGGATTTTTCTTAATAATAGGAAAATTTTTTAATTTAAATTCTTATTTAATAATAATTTTATATTGGCAATTAATAAGAATAAAATATTCGATAAATCCTTCAATCCAAACTGCTTTTTCAAATATTAATAAATATATAAATAATTTTAAAAACCAATCAAATTGTCCTTCAATAATAAAATTAATAATAGATAAAATCCAAATGCTTTTTCAATATTTTAATAAATTAGAAAATAAAGAAAATAAATATTGTAATATATTTTAAATAAAACAAAAAAACAATATAAATATATTAAAAAAAAAAAATTTAAAAAAAAAAATATAATTTAACAATTTTCTTCTGTTTTATTATATAATCCAACATAATTTTTTTTTCCTTGATTATCTAATTGTTCTTTCATATTTTTATCACAAGCAATAATTTTTAATTTACTACATTGAGTATGTTTTTTATCATTAGTAATAATAGCATCTTTGCTATAAAAAATCCAAATATCATCACAATTTTTAAAAGAAGTAACTTTAGCTTTAATTGTCGCTTTTTGTTTTTTTATTGTTGATATTTCTTCACATATTGATCTATCAAATATTTCTAATACTTTTGATGACATTTGTTCTGATATTTTCTTTTCTTTCTGTAATTCTTGTAATACTTCCATTAATGTTTTTCCTAATGTTGATTGTCTATATAATGTTAATGACATTTTTTTTATTTTTATCTTTTTGGGTATTTATATTTTTTTCATAGGGTTAATTTTTTTTTTGAGATTTTTTTTTTTTGAGTTTTTTTTTTTGGGTTTTTTCCTTTTTTTTTTTTGACATTTTATTTTTTCATTTTTTTTGGTTCTTTTGTTTTTATTGTAATTTTTTTATTTTTTTTCTTTTTTATTCCTTCTAATTTCAAGATTTTTTATTTATGTCATTAAATTATAAAAATAATAAAATTGATTTGGATATTTTTTCTCAATTTGATTTTTCTGATTTATTTTCCATTTTTTTTTTTTTTGAATATTATATTTTTTTTTCTATTTATATTGTTCTGAAAATCAATTATTAATTGATTATTTTTTTCATTTTGATTAAGGATTTATATTTTTTCTTTTGGATTGAATAATACAAAGAATGAAAAAAATAATGTTTATAAATTTATTTTATATCTAGATTATTTAAATTAATTTCATATATCATTTTTTTATTATTTTTTTTATAAATTAATAATATTAAAAAAAAATTAAATTTACAGTTTAAAAAATAAATAATTCTATTAAAAACGTAACATTTTATTCATTTACAATTAGATTTTCTTGAAGAATAAAAACCACTTTGATAAATATTAATAATATTATTTATATTATTAGTATTATTATTAATATTAACTTCTGAATGATTTTTAATTAAAGGAATTCCTTTATTACTGATTTTAATATTTTTAATTGATAAATTTCCTATTTTAATACTTGAACTATTATTTAAACTAGAATTATTATTATTACTATTTTGTGGACTGGATAAAAATTTTTGAATAAAAAAAATTTTATTCTCTGAATTATTATTTTGTTTTAAATTGTGTTTTTTTTTAAATAGTTTATTTCTTATTCTTTGCATTTGAAATAATTTTAAATTCGGAGAATGAGAATTAGTATTTTCATTATTTGTACTATCTTGTTTATTAATTGATAATATATTTGTACTTATATTTGTATTATTATTTCCTTCTAAATTTATTTCTTTTTGTTCTTTTTCTAATTTTAATTTTAATTTTTGAATCTTTGTTTCTAAAGAAACAATAATTTTTTCTTTTTCATTAATATCCATTTTATAATTTTTTAATTTTTTTTCATTTTCAGAAATATACTTTTTTAAATTTACATTTTCTTTTCTTAAAATAATTATTTCATTTTCTTTTCTATCATTATCTAAAAATTTCCCATCTTCATATTTTAATTTTTCTTTCATTTCTTTATATTCATTTTCAATCAATAATAAATCAGAAATGTTATTGTTTAAAATTTCTTTTTGTGACATATATTTAAAAATTAATTTAGTTAAATTTCTTTCTTTTTCTTCTAATTTTTTTATATAATTTTCTAATTGATTAATTTCATTTTTTTCATATTTTTTTAATTTTACTTTTTTTTTTCCTTCTTCTTTTCCTTCTTCAAATTTCTTTTTTAATAATATTTTTATTGAATCATGAAGATATTGAATTAATTGATTTGAACTTATATTTCTTATATTTTTTTTATATTCTTCTTCTTTAACTTCAATTTGTATATTCTTTATCTCACTTGTTATTTCATAAAATAAACAATAAAGAAGTTCTTTTTCGTTTAAACTTAATTTTTCTTTTTTTTCTTTTTCTAAATTTTCTCTTGTCATTTATAAATATTAATTCATTTATTTTTTTAAATAATATATTTTAAATATAAAATAAGGAAATAATTTGGTTATAATTTTTTTATATTAAATTTAAAATTTTTCTTTTTATAAATTAATTCTATAATTTTAAAAACTTCATCTTTAAAATACACTCAATAAAAAATTTAAAATACTTTATTATTTGATTTTCTATTCAAAAAATATAATATTATAATAATTTCTTTTTAATTTTTTTCTTGTTTTTAGTATTTTATTTAATTAAATAAGAATCTAATATTTATTTATATTTTCTTAT
>JAJJLU010000660.1:0-24568 GCA_023807065.1 Isotricha intestinalis | reverse complement strand
GATTTTGGTCTTGCAAAAAGATATAGAGATGAACATACAAGAATTCATATTCCATTAAAAGAAAATAGAAATTTAACAGGAACTGCAAGATATGCAAGTTGTAATGCTCATAATGGATTAGAACAATCAAGAAGAGATGATATGGAATCAATTGGTTATGTTTTATTATATTTATTAAAAGGAAGTTTACCTTGGCAAGGATTAAAATGTAAAGACAAAAATGAAAAATATCAAAAAATAAAAGAATTAAAAATGAGTACTCCTCCTGAAAAATTATGTGAAGGATTACCAATAGAATTTGCTAAATATATAGAATATGTTAAAAAATTAGCTTTTGAAGAAGAACCAGAATATAAAAAATATATTATGTTATTTACTGAATTATTTAAACAAAAAGATTTTGAAATGGATTATATGTATGATTGGATAACTGTAAAAAATAATACAAAGAGTTTTAAAAGAAGGCTTCAATTTGTAGAAGTGATGAATTTTCAAAAGCACAAAATCAAATTGATAAAAAAAATAGAAATGATAATAATATAGATTCTACTATGAAAGATAATAATGATACTAAAGCTATTGGAGATTCAAATTATAAAAATCAACAAAGTATGATGAAAGCTTTTGAAAAATATAATGATAAAGAAAATTTCGAAGGTAATGATATTGAAGGTAATGGAAAGAAAAAAGGAAAAGGAGGAAAAAATGAAAAATGTTATGTTTTTTAAAAATATTTTTTTAATATATGAAAATTATTTTAATTATATAATTTTCCATTAACAATTAAACAGATCATTTTTTTTCAAGTTAAAATAAACATATTATTTATAAATTTCTTTATATATATATAATTGTTTTCATTCAATAATCAAAATTTATAAAAATGAAACCCTTAATAGAATTATTTAAAAATTTTTAATCTATTTCATTTATTTTTTTTGAACATCAAATTTTTTATTAAGTTCTAATTCTTTTTTAATTTTTTCCCCAACATTATTAGAACGATAACTAGATATTCTTTCATAATTATTACTTTTAGTTTTTTTAATTTCAAATTCAAAAGAATCATCTTCTTGTGGTTTTTTTTGATTATTATTAAAAAATAATTTAGGAAAAGTTACTTTTTTATTTATTTTGGTATTTTTAAGAGCTGTACTTATATTTGAATCAGAAACTTTCGCACTTGGATTTTTAATACCTTTTTGATATAAAAAAGGTTTTGAAAAATTGATTTTATGTAACATAGTAAAATTAGCAAATTTATTTTGTAATTCATCACTTAAACATTCTTCCATATTTATTTCATTAAAAGATTCTAACTTCTTCAATTCTTTTTTATCTTCAATAAAAGGAGATCTTATAGTTTTATGATATAAGTGTTTCCAATCAATAGTATTAAAAAATTTATGTTTTTTAATTTCATCAATATTATTATAACCAATTCTTTCCTTTGGATCAATTATAAGCATTTTATTAATAAAATCGATTAAATTATCATTGTATTTTCCATTTACATCTTTTGCATTTAAATTAATAACTTTATTATTAAATTCATCAATTAAAGAACTTATCTCAGTTCCTGAAAAAGGTCTTTTATTCATAACAATTTCATATAAAATAATCCCTAAACTAAAATAATCAGCAGTTTTAGAAAATTTATATTTATTCATAATACTTTCAGGAGCAAGATATCCTGGAGTTCCTGCAGGAGGATAATATTTACCATCATCATGAACAGAAATACCAAAATCTCCTATTCTAATATAACCTTTAGAATCAAATACTAAATTTTCTGGTTTTATATCTCTATGTATTATTCCTTCTGAATGAATATATTCTAATCCTAAAATTATATTTGCTGCTAAAAATTGAATTTGATTTTCTGTGAAATCACATTTTTTTTTCTTTGTCATTTTATCTCTTAAATCTTTACCTGGTAAATAATCAAGTACAATATATAAATTATATTTATCTTGGAAAGTACAATATAAATTTGTAATATAAGGAGAATATAATGAACATAAAATATCTCTTTCTTTAAAAGTTGATGAAATTAAATTAGATTCTAATAATATTTTCTTTGAAAGTTCTTTCAAAGCTAATATTTGTTTTGTTTTTTTATATTTTACTTTCCATACATTTCCATATCCTCCTACTCCTATTATTTCTATAAATTCAAAAAGACTTTTATTTGGTTCTGAAACTCCTTTTAAAGCTGTAGTCAATTCCATTTGACCCATTTTTTATTTTTTTTTATTTTATTTTCTTATAAATTTTAATATTTAATTCTTTAAATTCCAATTAAAAGACAAAGATTGAAATCTATATTATATAAATAAATCATAAAGTAAATATATATCATTT
This sequence comes from Isotricha intestinalis, assembly GCA_023807065.1. Classification (NCBI taxonomy): domain Eukaryota; phylum Ciliophora; class Litostomatea; order Vestibuliferida; family Isotrichidae; genus Isotricha; species Isotricha intestinalis. Next base: position 22,204 of record JAJJLU010000660.1, on the reverse strand, counting down.
TATTTAAAAAAAATTATTTTTAAAAATCATTATATAAAAAATAACTTATTTTATCCTTTTATTTTTATTTATTTTTTATATTCTTTGAATTACAATGAAAAAATAAAATATAAAAATGAATACATCATCATCAAAATTAAACACATCAAAATTAAACACATCAAAATTAAATCCATCAAAATCATTTATTAGAAAACAATCAAGAAAAGCAGCATATTCAATAGATGCAGAAGATGATCCAAATGCTTTTTTAAAAGAATCAAGATATAAATTAAATCAATATTATCAAAAGAAATTTAATAATGAAAGAATATCAGGTCAACTTCCAATAAATCAACCAAAAGAATTATCAAATAGATTTTTTTCAAAAGATTCTTTAATATATAAAAAATTATCAAAAGAACAAGTTAATAACAATAAATTACTTAATAAAAAATATGATGAAGATGATTATGAATTTGAAAGAGATTTACTTGATAAAAAATATAATGAAAGATTAAAAGCATTTAAAGAAAGAAGAAAAAATTACACTGCTAAAATTTTAAATGGACCAATTTCAACACTTCAAATTATAAATAATGGAGTTGATAAAATGAAAAAAAATAATATTCAATGTTGTTATAATAATTTAGAAATGATAGTTAATAGAGATAAATATGAATGTCCTGGTTTTAATACTAATTTAACTACTTATGTTCCTATGAGAAAATTAAATTTTAATAATGATGATAGAAATTTATCTACAAGGAATGATACTTACCCTTTGCAAACTAATAGTGATTTTTCACAGTATAAAAGCTCTTTTTATTAATTTGTTTTTTATTTAAATTTTTTTTTTGAAATAATTTTAAATATAATTTTGTTGTTTTTCATTTGTTCTTTTATTTTTTATATATTATATTTAATAATTGATAATTTAGTTTATCTTTAAAATCTTTATGATATTCATTTCTATTTATTTCTTTTATATCAAAATATTCTTTCATTTGATTCAAACACTCTTCTTGTAAAATATATCTTTTTTTATAAGCAAATAAAATAGGAATTCTTTTGTAAAATTTTGAAAAATGAATTAAAGTTTCAAATAATTTATCAAAAGGAGCTTCCTTATATAATAATTCACAACAAACAATTAAATTAATATCTTTATATTTTTTTTCAATATTAAAAATATTGTTTTCATTTCCCCATTCAAGAACTTCACATTTTAAATTTAAAAAGGAATTTTTTTCTGAATTATCATTAATATTTAATTTAGTATTAGATTCTAAAATATTTTCTAATTCAGTGGAAACAATTAATTTAGCATTTAAAAGAGAAATTGCCATTGAAACTAAACCACAACCTGAACTAATTTCTATTATATTTTTTCCTTCAATTAAATTATTATGTTCTTTAAAGTATTCAACAACTAAAATTGACTAATTTAAAAAAAAATTTTACTGTATCCCAAAAAGTTCCTCCAATTCCTTTTTCTTTAAATTGCCTTATTGAAATAACTTTATCATTAACATAAAATAATCTTTTATTATTAGAATATTTATCTTCTCCTCTTTTTTGGTCTTCTAAATCATGAATATTAAAATATGTAAAAGGAACTAAATCAGTACTCATTTTAAAATAAAATTTAAATAATTAATTTTAAAAAGTAATGTCAATGGGAGTAAAAAATAATAAAACAATATTACCATATAATTTAAACTATTTTCAAGATTTATTAAATAAAAAAAAGGATGAAACTAATAAAAAGAAAAAAGAAAAAATAAAAATTCCTTTATTAAAATTAAAAAAAAATAACAAAATAGAAAATGAATTATCAGAAAATTCAAAAGAAGAAGAAGAAGAAAATTCAATCCATACAAAAATAATAAACAGTTCAAGAGTAAATGAGAAAATAAATGAAATATTAACAATAAAAAAAAAAATATTCTTAAGAAAAAATAATTCCCAAGATTTATTAAATTCATATTCAAATTATTCTCAAAAAATATTTCGAAATACAAAATATAGTGATAAAAATTCTTTTATGGAATTTTATAAAAAAGTACATAACTCATATGATCTTAATAGAAAAGGAGTAAATAATATAAAAACACCTTCATTTAATTTTATAAATGGAGCAAATGAATTTAAAATAATTCCAAATCCAATTGGAATAATAAAAAGAATAGGAAATGAATCTATTATAAATATTAATCATAAAAGAATGGGTGATAATTATATTTTAGCTTTAATTAAAAGTTTAAATGTTATTAATCATATCCATGAAATTTCTCTCTCTCAAAATAGATTAACTGATTTTGGTATTTCTGCTTTATGTAATTCTATTATTAATAATAATGAATTATCTTCAAAATTAACTATTTTAGATCTTTCTTATAATAATTTAGGAGAAAATTCTGTTTTTAGTTTAGGAAAATTATTAGATGATTCTAATTCAAATTTGGAACATTTAAATATTGAAGGAAATTTATTTGGTAATAGATTAATTATTTATTTAATTAAAAAAATTATCAAATCAAAATCTTTTTTAATTAGATATTTAAATTTTGGAGCTAATAATATTAATGATGATTGTGCTTCAGAAATGGCATTATTAGTCAAAAATTGTATATATTTAAAAGTTTTTATATTATATCAAAATAACTTTAAAAATTTTGGAATGAGTTTAATAATGTCAGAATTAAAAAAGCATATATATATAAAATTTTTAGATATATCATGGAATTTAATAGGTTCAAATTTAAGTGAAGATATTCCAACAAGAGAAGAATTAATAAAAGATAATAAAGATAATAAAAATAGAGTATTTAATAATGCAGAATTAGAAGAAATAAGAATGACATTAAAATTTCCAAAACCAACAATAGTATCTTCATTATCAAAAAGTAAAAGTCTTCCAGATTTAAATTTAAAAAAAAATATAATTTCTCCTTTTGTAAAAGAACTATGTGAATTATTTAAAAATGAAGATATAGAATTATTACATTTAGATATTTCTCATAATAATATAGGTTATTTTGATTGTAAACAAATAGAAAATGATGTTAAATTTAATCATTCGATTTTAGGAATTCATGTTGATGGAAATAATATGTTTATTGATGAATTAGGTTTTATTCATGCTGTTGATAAATTACATTATGAAAAAAATCACTTTGCTTCAAGTCAAATTTTTTATAGAATTAATAATGAACATCCTTTAATTAAATCAAATATATTAAATGTTAAAAAAATAAGAGGAAAAAATAATTGTTGGATTTGTGAAGGTTGGAGAGAAAAATATTTTGAATATGATATTAAAGAAGTAGAAAAAATTCCAAGTCCTTTTCCTGATGGAATTGATAAATGTCATATTCATTTTAATTTTGAAAATTTTAATTCTTTTGAAATGTCATTTAATGAAATAAAAAAAAAATATATTTGTTATAGAATGTGTCCTCCTGGAAATTTAATTTACTTTTATTCATATAATAATATTCCTTGTTTAAAATATGATGAAGATAAAATATTAAATTTAAAAGAAGCAATAATTCATGAAGAAACAATAAAATTAAAAGATGATAATAATGAAAGTAATAATTTATATTTAGAAGATAATTCACCTCAATATTTAGAAAAGAAATTTATAATAACAAAAGTAGCGAATGAAAAAGTAGAAATAAATCCTCAAGTAATTGATAGTAAATTATTTTTAAAATTAATTAAATTTTGTGTTCCAAGACCAGAAAAGCAATTATTTAAAAAGAAAAAAGAAAGAATACCATGGAAATTTTCAATGTCAATTTGGGCTTATTATAAATATAATTATGAAGGAGAAGATGAAAAAATATATGATAAAGCTTTTGAATATGATTATCAAAGAGGGCAATATGAAAATGATAAAGATTTAACAGATCAAAGATTACAAAAAAAATTAAAATCAGATTTAAGAAAATATTATCCAAAATTAATAGATTGTTATAGAAGTTTATCATCAATTTTAGGATGGAAAATATGGCAAATAGGACAAAATTCAATTTCTGAATTTGCAACAAATTGTCCAAATTTATTAGATAATAAATATTTAATAAATGATGTATTAGTTAAATTAACTGAGACAAAAAGTAATCAATTAGATAAAGATGGAAGGAAAAAAAATATAAATATTCCAGATAATATAATAAGACATCAATGGATGATGTTATTAGTGAAAATATCAAAAGATAAATATTATAGAACTAAACTATTTGATAATATTCCAGAAGCAGTAGAATATTCATTTGAAAATCATTATTTACCATATTTATCAAAATTTTGTCATAATGATTGGAGACAAAAAAGATATTATAATGAATATGTAGATAATACAATAAAAGCATATTTACCAATTTTTGATGGATTATATAATTCATATGCCACTCAAAAAAAAATAGGAAGAAAAGATTCAATTAGTATTTGGTTAGATGAATTTACTACTTTAATTAATAAATTAATGGACAGTGATTTCCCAGTTAAAGAAATTCCTACTATATATAATGTTTCTATGAGATTACAAGAAAATGAAATTGATTTTGATAAACATTATAATATGATTTTCCCTGAATTTTTAGAAGCTATTTGTAGATTTATTGATAAATTAAGTCCTGTCCCTGAAAATGAAAATAAATTTGAATGGACTTTTGAAAAGAGAAATGAACAAGATTTATATATTAAAATTGAAAATTTAATTCCTTCTATTATGAAAATTATTAAACCTAAATTTAAAAATTTAAAAGAAAAATTTGTTTTGCCTGTTAGAGATGCTGAAACTGGATTATTGACTTATGATATGACTAATGAATTTTATGTTGGATTACATCCTCCTAGATTATTTGGAATGGATAAAAAATAAAATTTGTTTTCATGTAAATAATTTTTTTAAATTTACATTTTACATTTTCATTAAATATATTTATAAGAATTAAAATAAATTATAGAAATTATTAAATGTTTATTTTTGAAAAAAGAGAAATCAATTTAAAAAAAAAATTTAAAAAGATTAATTATATTAAGTTTATTTTTATTATTTTTTTTTTATGTTTTTAATAATTATAAAAAAGATAAAATAATATTTATAATAAACTATATTGTTTACTATAATTATTTGAATAATTATCTGATTGATTTTTTACAGCTGTAAAAAAATTTTTATCACAAATCCATTTTTTTTTATTTTCAATTTCTTCTTTTCTTCTCATTTCTTCATATGAAATATAAGGAGTTGAAATATTAATAAAAGGAGAAGAAGAAAAAAAATCGATTGGTTTATTATTTCTAAATTCATAACTATTATTTCTTTTTTTTTTCTTAATAATAGGATTTTCATTTTTAAAAGAAGATTTAATATCATAATATAATTTATTTGTTAATCTTAAAATAATTAAATATCTTTGAAAATCAAAAGCAATATCTCTTGAAGTAAAACCAATAGAATAAATATCTTTTGATAAAGGTTCCATTAAAAAATCTTTATTTAATAAATTATTATTAAAAAAAGTTTCAATTTGATTTTGAAAATCTTCTTTATTTTTAATTCCTTCAACAATAACTTTATTCTTATAATTTTTAATATAAATTTGTGATAATAAAAGTAAATGTAAATTCTTTTTTTTAACTTTAAAAATTGGAAATTTAATATTTTTAATAATATTATTTATTATATCGGAATCATTAATTATATTTTCATAATTTACTAATTTTACATTAATATCATCAATTGGAACTTCAATAAGTTGACTTATTTTTTCTTTTAAATCTTTAAAATTTGCTTTTCTTCCAATTGAAATTTCGTATTTTTCTCTTCTAAAAATAAATGTTATTAATAAAGGCTTTATTCTTTTTTTTAAATTTACTCTTATTTTATTTTCAACTAAATTATTTATTAATATTGGATTAATTTTCTTTTTTATAATTGAAGGAAATTCTGTTATTGTTTTTGTTTTTATTGTTCCTTTTTTCCTTATTTTTTTTCTTTTATTTTTTTTATCTTCATTCTTATTTTCTAACTCTGATATTTTTCCACTATCAGAATCTAAAGTTTTTGTTACTGATGATGAACGTTTACTCATTTATTAATTTAAAATATTTAATTTTAAATTTTTAATTATAAGGAAATAAATATTTTAAATTTATATTTTATTAATTAAATAATATGATGAAAAGTTTTTTTATATAATAAATGTTAATAAAATAAGAAAAAAATGTCCTTAATAAAATAATATAATTTCTGAAATCTAAATAAATAATTATTTTACATTTTTTATTTAAGTTTATTATATTTTCAAAATTTCTAAGTAGTTCAGATTTCTGATATTATAGAACTATAATAAAATTATAATTTAAATTTATAAATTAAATGATGATCAAAAATATGGTAATAGACTATTCGTTATAATATACAATCATTCAAAACTTTTTTTTAATTTTCTTCTTCATTTAAATTTTGATTATTATTAAATTGAATAATATTCATATTATTAAAATAAAAAGGTCCATTATTAACAAATTGAAATTGACTATTTAAATTATTATTAAAATTCCCATTATTAAAATTACCCATTTGAAAATTTTGATTATTAAAAAAATTAATTCTTTGTGAAATAAAATCTGATTGAGTCTTAACTAACTGACATCGATTACAAACTAATCTAAAAGAAAAATTTAAATTTCCACATTTAGCACAAATCCAATCACCTCTTCTTTCTTTAATTTTTTGATTTTTATTTTTAATTTGATTTTGTAATTTTAATTTTTCTTGTTCTTCTTGTCTTTTTAATTCATTTTTTCTTTTCATTTTACTAATTTTTTTAGGACTTTTTGGAATTCCACATCTATTGCATTTATTTCTAGTATCATAATTAAAATTATTACATTGATCACAAATCCAACCAACTCTACCAAACATTTCTATTATATAATCTTCTTCTTTATATGGTTTACCATTCTTATCTAATTTTATTTTATTGCTCTTTATTTCATTCTCTTCTTTTTTTTTATTTTGATATGAAAAATTTAAAGGAAAAGAATTTTGGTAAAATAAATTATTATTATTATTTATTATTTCTTGTTTTTCTCTTATTTTTTGCATTTCTTGTAATTTTTTATATTCGTATAAAAGTTTTTGTTGATTATTTATTTCATTTATTTTTTTTATTAGTTCTGAATTATTCATATAATCATTATTATTATTTTTAATCATTTGAAAATCAATATTATTTTCATTTATATTAATTGGATTATTATTATTATTCATATGTCTAGATAAATATTGACTTGTTGAACCATAATAAGAATATAAATTTTTATTTGTATGACCAGAATAATTTTCATTATTTAAATTTAAACTTTGTTGATTAATATAAAAATTATTTTGAATCATATTATTATTATCATTATTTATTTGATTATTTTTAACCATTTCATGTAAAATAGGATTAATAGAATTAATATTTTGTTTATTTTTATTTTCTCTTTCAAATTCTTCTTCTTCACTATCATCACCAGAAGAATTTAAAGAAGAATTATCTAAATTTAAATCATTATTACCTAAATCTAATATATTATCATTTAATTTATTGTTATTTTTTTCTTTTAATTTAACTAAAGGACTTTCAGCTTCAATTTTTTCTAATAAATCTAAGGATAAAAAATCCTTTACTCTAGTAGTTGAATCTTGAGCTGCACTTGCACTTGTATTTAATTTTGTATTATTATCAACTCCTTCATTTAATTCTTTTAATGTTCCTTCAAAAGGAGATAAATTTAATAATAATGCAGTACTAAAACCTTTTTCTGTCTTTTTTGGTTCTTTTTCACTTTTTGACATTTTAATATATTCATTTTTTTTAATTATTTTTATTTATATTTTTTCTCTTATTTTTTTAAAAATTATATTTAAAATTTAATAGGAAAATTTTCAAAATAATTCTATCAATTTTTCATAATTAATTTATTCTAATTTAAGATTATTAAATAGAAATATTATTTCATGCAATCATAAAATATTAATTTTCATTTCTTTTTTTTATTAAAAAATATTATCATTATTATTTAATATTAATTTATACTTTTAAATTATAAAATAAATGTATATAAAAACAATTTACATTAAATTTGTTTTTTAATCACTAATTTTTTGAACAACTCTTTCGACTAAATTTTTATATTCAAAAAAAAGGTAATTTTCTTTTAATTTTTGTTCATTAATTTCTTTTTTAATTTCCAAAAAATATTTTTTATATTTTGAAGAAGATTGAACAGAATTACAGCAATGTAATAAATCATTTCTATTATTTTTACTTAAATTACTAAAAATTGTCCATAAACTTTGTTCAATAACATCATTTTTTTCTTTGATTAAAAAATTTTGAAATTGAATTAAATTTAATTTTTTTCTATTCATTTCATTATTTAATTTATTATAAATTTTCTCTTCATAATTTAAATCATTAACTAAATTATTAATATAACCAGAATATTTTTTAAAACATATTATAATAGAATCACAAGAAATTTCTTCATTGACTTTATATTTATCAAATAAATTTCTTAAATATTTCTTTTCTTCTTTTATTTCATATTTTCTTCTATTATAATGATGAATAAATTTAATTGTTTGATTTACTAAATCATTTTTTAAATTATTTTTCTTATTTAAAACTCTTCCTGAAGAAATACTTTTTCTACTTGATTGATTTTTATTTTCTAAATTTAAATCACGAATAATATTTTCAAATAAACTTTTTATTTGTTTTTCATATTTTTTTTTATGATTATTATTATTAATAATATCATCTTCTTCTTTAATTTGACTTAATTCATTTTTATTTGTTTCATCAGGTTTAATTTCTTCAATTCTTTCAAACCAAATATGATTTAAACATTCATCAGAATTTAATCTTTCTTCATAATTTCTAACTAACATTTTTTTCAATAAATTTAATCCAATTTGAGATACTATATTACTATCATAATGTATATTTGAATTTTTTATATTATAAATAACTTCTTCATAATCTTTTCCCTTAAAAGGTAAATAACCATGTAACATTTCATATAATATTATTCCAATAGACCAAATATCACATTTATTATTAAAATCCATTTCTAAAATTTCAGGACTTATATAATAAGGAAGATTAATTTCTAAATTTTTTACTTTTGAAGAATTACTTTTATATGTAAAATCCAATATTTTAATATAATAATATTCTTCTCCTTTATATTTGAAACTACTATCAATTAATATATTCATTGGATTAATATCTGTATGAATAAAATTTTTAGAACATAAATATTGAACTGCTGCTAATAATTGATAAATAATAAATTTTGTTTGATTTTCTTTAAAAGTTTTTTTCTTTTTTAAATCATATAAAGTACCTAATTTACAATATTCAGTAATTATATAAAAATAATTTTCATCATAAAAACAATTTTCTACTTTTATTATTCTTTCATGATTTAATGAACATAATATTTTAATTTCTTCAATAATTTTTTCATTATTTTCATTTAAAACTTTTTTATTAATAATTTTTAAAGACTTAAATATATTTAAATCACTTTTTCTTTGAATTTTATATTCAATTAAACTTTCATTTTTTGATATTTGATTTATTATATTATAATTTCCATTTATTTCTTTAATGTTTAAATCACCCAAAATCATTTCACCACCACCTTCATTTTCAAAATTAGAATTTGAAATTTCAAAATTAGTTTTTATTGTTTTTTTATTGTCTTTATTTAAATTAAAATCATCTAAATTATTTTCATTAATGTTTATTTTATTTACTTTCACATTTGATGATTGAACACATCCCATAATCTTTTTTATTTATTTAAAACCTATAATTAAATTATTTTAAATAAAAAAAAATTATTTATGTATAACTACAACATTTCCATTGCATTTAAAATTTTAAATAATTTTTATTTATCTATATTAATAATTTAAATAGATTTTTCTATTTTTAATATTTTTATTATTTTTATGTGTTAAAACAATATAAAATGTTTTTTGAAATGTTTATTATTCAATATGAAGTTGAAAATAATTTCAATTTTTTATTAAAAAAAACACATTATTTATTTTAATAATATATTAAAAATTATATAAAAACTTTATTTTTAGGGAATATTATTTTTAAATTTATTAGAAATATTCCCATAAATCCCATTAGAATAATAATATAATAATTAATAAATAATTTCCCCAATATAAAAATAAGAAAATAAAAATAAATTTGAATTTTTAAAAATATATTTACACAAGATGAATGAAATAATATATCATTTTACCTAATACTTAAAATACACTACAACTGCAATTTGCTTTAGCATGATCATCTCTATTATCTTTTTTATCAGCAACATAATAAAATCTTGTTTCAGAAATATCTTCATTTAATTTTTTATAACTTTCTACATCAATTATTTCATAACATGGTTTTGTAAATGTTACATGCTTTTTTACTTTTTTTTCATTATTATTCTCTTTATTTACTCTTTCTTTATCATTTTCAATATTTGTTTCTATTGAATTTATATTTTTTTCTTTCTGTATTTCTGACATTTTATTTTTTCAATTTTTAACTTTTATTTATTTTATTTTTTATACTTCACTTTATTTTTTTTATTTGAAAAAATGAATTCTTTTTTTTTCATTTTTATTTTCTTATCAATAATACATTTTATTAATAATGAAGTTACTCAATGGGATTATTTGTCTTTAGCAAATTATATAGAAAAAAATTTTAAAAATGAAAAATATTTTATTTGTGATCCTCATAATTACATAACAGAAGATGAGAAAGAAGTAATAACATATAGATTAGTAGATATCTTAAATCGAATGTATTATTATCCAATAATAATAGTATTAAATAAAATCAATAAAACCGAATTAAACATTGAATCAGATTTTGATGATGATGAATTTAATTATCAAGGTATTAATTCAAGTAAATTAAATAATAATAATAACAATGTAAATAAAACTGAAAATACAAATATAAAAAATTTCATATATAATTTAAACAAAAAAATTTTTAATGGAAAAACACTTTCTAATATAGATGATGATAATAATGTTTTATTATTATTTTATACTGTAGAAGAAATAGGTTTATATCTTTTTAGAGGAGAAAATGTAAGTAATGTAATAAATGATAATGAAACAGATGATTTATTATTATATAGAGATCAATTAATTAAAAAAAAAAAAATTTATCCTGCCGTAGATGATGTTTTAGTTAATATATTATATCATCATGCTAAAACTACAAGTGATAAAATTTATGCTGGAATTGGAAGTTTTAGTGAATGGTTAGTTTTTATTTTAATTGCTGGATATTATATTTATAATTGGGGAAAAGGAAATCAAGTTCAAGACAATAATAATAATCAAAATAATAATACTCTTAATAATAATAATAATAATAAAGAAAATAAAGATAAAAAAGATAATGATAAATTAGATGATAAAAAAGAGAAAAAAGATTAAAAATAAATAAATATTTATTTAAATAAAAACAATTTTTTTTGAAAAATACAATTTCAAAAATATTTAATTAGTTTTAACAGAAAACAATTGAATTAAATTAAATGCATCAGCAGTTACAATTTGATTTCTTTCTTTCAATCCATCAAAATAAATTTTAGCTCTTTCACCTTGATATTTATTTAACTTATTAAATTGTTGAATAAGATAATTAATTGCAGTAGAGACAATTTTTTTTTGAGCTTCGACGTATTTAGTTTCTTTAAAACACATTAAATTAAAACTTGCTTTTTTATCATGTTTAAATAATTGAATTTCATTTTCCATTCCTTTTTCAACTTCCCATTTTGAAAAATCTTGATTTTTAAATAATATTTCTTTTTTATTATTTAATTTATTTCCAAATGATTCATAGTCATTTTTATAATTTAAATATTGTTTATTTATAGTATCAAATTCATAATATTCTAATAAATTATAATTGAAAAATTCCCAAAAATCATCTTTGAAAAATTTACTTTGATTTAAATATGAAGTTGACCAAGAATTAAAAACTGATTTTAAATTTTTATATAAATTTTGTATTTCTTTACTATAATTTTCTTCTTTAGATTGAATTTTTAATTTATCAAAAATTTCACTTAAATCTTTCATATGATTAGAAATTAAATTAAAGTCATTTATTATATTATCAAAACTTATTTTTAATTTAGAATATAAATCTTCAGTAACTAATAATTTTTTTGGAATATTATTTACTTCATTTATTTTCTTTTCATCTAATATAATATTTATTTTACCTTTTATTGTCTTAAAATTACTCATTGTTATTTTTAAATCAAAAGGTTTATTATTTAAATTTTTTTTATATTGTTCAAAATCTTTTTCTTCTAATCTTAAAAATTCTAAAGTTAAAGGAGAAGTTCTTAAAATTTTTTTTCTTAACACAGCATTAATAAATTTATTTAAATATCTAGTTTTGCATTCTAAAAGTTCATTTTCATTATTTTCACTATTACTATTTTTTCTTTTAAATACATTTAAACTATTTAAAGTATTTAAAGTATTAAAACTAATTTTATTAAAAATACTTTCTTTCATAATAGGAGGAACTAAAATAAAAGGATATCTTTGATTTAATTGATTTTTAAACCATTCAAAATCATTATAAGTTCTTTTAACTTTTGAATTTAATTCTTCTGAAGAAATAACAAAAGAATAAATTTTTTGAGTAAAAAATCCACTACTTTCAATTTTAGGTTCATTGATTATCACATTAATTTTCTTTTTTTCTCTTTCTAATTTTAACATTTCTGATTCTTGTTGAATTGCTGTTTCTATATTATATTCACAAGGAGAATATAAATTAAATAAATTATTATTATCTTTTTTTAAATTAACTGATAATATTGTTTTTGATAATTCCTCATTTTTAAATTGTTCAATTAATATTTTTAATTCTTCAAATGAAATTGAATTTATATCTGTTCCTTTTATTCTTGTTATAAAATTTGAAAGTTGTTCGGGATTATATCCTTTTTCTATTATAGTTGAATTTATATATTGTTGTCTTTCTTTTTCTTCTTCCATTAATTTTTAAATAAAAATTATCCAATTTTATTTTTTATAAATTTATTTATAGCAAAATATATTATATTAAAACTAATAACAATTAATTTTTTTCATTTAAAACTCATTACTGAATTTTAAAATTATATTTTACATTAAATTTCTTTTGATAAGATATTATATATAATACTAAACTATTTTATTACTTTTTATAACAATTTAATTTTCTTCGTGACTAAATTTAGTTCTCAAAATTCTAAAATCAAACTTTAATTCTTCACAAAATTTAGACTCTTTTTTTTTAATACTATTATTTACATAAATAATTTCTTCTTCACTTTTTTCTTTATTACAAAATTCATTATTAGAACAATTATAATTATTACATAATTTAGTTTGAGAAGTAGTATCAGATTCTTCTTCTTCATCATCTTCATCATCCTCATCATCTTCTTCTTTTTCTTTTTTTGCTTGATTTAAATAATAATCTAATTTCATAAACTTTTTATTAACTTCTCTCAAATCGTCATATTCAAAAATACTTTCAAAATAATAAGCACAAAATAATAATTCAAAATCATTTTTAGCATCATAATAAGGAAGAATAGGAATTCCATTATCTAAATGAAAAGCAAAAGCTAAAACAGAATTATCAACAATTAAAATATCTTTTAAATCATAACCTTCAAAAATATTTAAATCCTTAATATAAATATCAGTTCCATTATATTTAATATCAATACAATTACTTCTATATAATCGATTATAAAAATATTTATTTTCAGGATCAATAAAATTTAAAACAGAATCAGCATAAGAAGCATGTGAAGCAGTATAAATAACAATATTATATAATTTACTAATTCTTATTATTGCTTCTTCCCAATGAGGACGAATATTAACTCCTATTTTTGCTACTTTTTTAGATGGTAAAACTATACTTATTATATTCTCTTTATTTTCATATTTTTGTGTATTTACTATTCCATGAATTAATGTTTCATCTAAATCAAATACTGCTAATTTTTTTCTTTTATTTGGATTTTTTATTGTTACTTTATTCGGTCTTTTACATTTTAATTCTTCTTCTAATATATCTACTATTATTTTCATACAATTTTTCGTATATTCATAAAAATTTGCTATTTCTATTGTATTTGTCATACTCTTTGCTTCTTCTTCTAATGAATCTATTTCTTTTTTTATTGGATTTGGAACTTTTAATTTTGAATTTGATGCTCTTGATGAATTTACTTTTAATTTTTTTTTCTTTTTATTTTTTTTCTTTTTTTTATTTAATATATCTTTTTTATCTTCATTTTTATTATTATTATTTTCATCTTCTAAAAAATGATTTTTCTTACTTGAATAAAATGTACTATTATTTTCTAATTGATTATTTCTTATTGCATTCACTAAACTATCAAATTGTTCATTAAATAATTCTAAACTTTTTTGATGACTAATTTTTTTTTTTTTTATTTTCTTATCATTACTTTTATTTCTTGTTTCTGTATTTACATAATCATTATTTATATTATTTCTAGAAATAATAGGTGAAGAAATTTTTCTATTAGGTATTATAATACAAAAATTTTCTTTTAATTTTAAATTTTCTGAATTTTCAATTTTATGAGAATGGATATTACTTTCATTTGTTTCAAAAGGTAAATTTAATTTATATGTAGAACTAGAATTAGAATTTGATTTTTGATTTTTGGTTTTTATTTGATGAGAATATGGAATTGGAGATATCTCCATTGGAGTAAATATTTTAGGTAAATGTCTACTGTTTTGAGAAGACTCATATCCTATATCTCCTGCTTTACTATTATTATAAATCATTAAAATTATTAATTTGATTATTTTTATTACTTTTTTTATCTTATTTTTTTTTATAATTTACAATGTAAATTTTTATTTTTTATATTTCATTAATTAAATGTTTATTTCAAAAAAAAGTTTAATTATATAAAGTATTTTAATTTAATATATTTATAAAAAAATTTAATCAAAATATAAATTTTAATTAAATATCAAAATTAATTATTTTACTCATTAAAAAGAAATATCCAACAAAATGTCAGATATAATTTCTTCAATTCAAAAAAATAATATAAAAGTAGAAGAACAGAAAGTAAAATAAATAATATATAAATAAATTAGAAAGAAGAAGAAGAAGATAATTGGAATGATTATGATAGTTATGATGAAATAGAAGAAGGAATAGAAGATGCAAAAAGACATTATCAAATAGAATCAAAAAAAGAAAAAAAAGTACAAAATATACAAGGATTAAAAGGTCTTTTAGGAAATGATAATTCAAATAATAATAAAAAAGATAATAATAAAGAAAATAATAGAAATTATAAAAATCAAAATAATTATTATAAAAATAAAGGTGATAAACCTCATTTTTATAATACAAAATATAGTGGAAATAATAAAAGAAATTATAATAATTATTATAATAATAATCATTATAATTATAATAAAAGAAATTTTGATCAAAAACCTAATTTTACTAATTCTTCAGGAAAAACTTTTGATAATGATAAAAGAGGAAATTATAATGATAATAAATATGATATTTCAAAAATGAAAATTACTTATTCTAATGAAAATGATAATTACAAAAAAAATGAAGATAAACCTCAATTTACAGGTAAATTTAAAAATTTTAATGAAGATAATGATATAAAAGCTCCTAAAAGAAATTATAATGATTACAATATTAATAATAAATATTATGGTAAAAAAGAAGAAAATGAAGAAGAAAAAGAAAATGAACCTGAAAAAATTGTATTTAAAAATTCGAAAAAAGAAGGAGAAGAAAGTAATGAAAATTTAAAAGATTTAGATACAAAAGGAGATTTATTTTTAGAAAAGTTTAAAAAAATTTCAGAACAATCAAATTTAACAGAAAGAAAAGAACCAAGAAAAAAATTTTATAATTATCATAAAGGAAATTCAAATGAAGAAAATTATATAAAAGAAGATTATAATAATGATGATAATGAAAACTATTATTCTTATAGAAAAAATTATAATAGGAAAAAATATAACAATTATTATTCAAAAGAATATAATAATGATGATGAAATAATCAATCAATTTACTAATGATAATAAATACAATAATTATTATGAAGAAGAAAAAAAAATTCCAAAATATAAAATCATTAAAAAAATGTCTGAAGATAAAAATGAAAAAAAAAATGAAAAAACAAATGAAAATTTACATGAAAAAGTTGTTGCAACATTTGATAATAAAGCAAAAAATTTAAAAGATTTATTAGGATAAATAATTTATTAATATTTATTTTATGAATAAATATATGTTATTTGTTTTTAATAATGATTTCCAAATTTAAAAATGAAATTAGAATTTATTTTATTTTTAAATACTATTAAATAAATTTAAAACAAATTAAAAATTAATAAAATAAATTTTAAATAATATTCTAAATATTTAATCAATTAAAAAACAAAACAATCACTTCCACCGCCAACATAGATTTCTCTTTCAACAATAGTTTGACGGTCAGTATTATAAATTTCAGGCTCATCATAAGTAACATTATTATATTTATCAATAAATTTATTTTTTCTTCTATAATATGTGATAACTGTATTCCCATATCTTTGTGTATAAGAATCTTCAATAATTTCTTTATATGTTTTCCAATTTTCAACAAGAAATTTTTCTCCAAAAGTCACATTTAAATTTTTATCCACAAATTTCTTTTGTTTATATAAATTATGATTATATGTAGTTAATTTTCCATTAACTTCTGAATTTACTTCTTCAGGTAAATATATCATTTCTTCACTTTCAATATAATATTCTATTGGATTTTCTTTATCAATATTTATTATTTCTTCATTATTTTTATTTAAATGTATGATTTTTTTATAAACAAAATGTTCAAAAATTTTTTTTTCACCTTCAATTTTTTCTTTAACTTCACTTTCACTTTCTTCAATATCTTTTTCATTCCATGAATCAATAATTTCACTAGATTCTATTTTTGAATCATCAAAATCAATATAAGAAGTAATTTTTTCAATGTAATATTCATATATAGTTGTATTACCTAATTTTGAAGTATTTCTAATTTTTGGTTCTTCAATTCTTTCTTCAATCTTTTTAAACATTTGTTCTTTGTTTCTTAAATAATTAATTGCATTTAATATTTCATTTTTACTTTCTTCATCAGGATATTTTAATTCACAAAAAAATATTGGAATATTATCAGGAAGAATGAAATTATTATGATTTTCTTTACTTTTGTTCATAATAAAATTCAATTCGTTAATATATGAAATTTTCAATGATTCTTTCCTTTGAATTTTTTCTTCTAAATTATTAGAAAAATAATGAGAAAGAATTATAACAACATGATCCCAGAAATTATTCATAGGAAACATATCACAAAATTTATATAATGAATGTTTAATAGATCCAGTAATTCTATTATCTGTAAATTTCAAAAGAATAATAATACCTTTTATTCTAGGATTTTCTTTAATATAATTATGCATTAAATTTAAATTTCTATTGTCTTGTTCTAAACCATTACTATCATTTGTTCCTGGAGTATCTATTATAAATATATCATTATATTCACCATCACAAAATATTCCATTTACACTATCTGTTTCTGAATTTAATTCATTTCCTACTTTACATTTTGGATTTTCACATAATAAATTACAAAAACTACTTTTTCCACTTCCTGTTTCTCCTAATATTATTATACTTGTTTTAGATTCTTTTGACATTTGTTTTTTATTTTTTAAGTTGTATTTATATTTTTCAAAAACTAAACTATTTTTTTTTTTTTTGTGCTCACTTTATCGAAATTTTCACTCGATTTTTATGAATTTTAAAAAAAATTTTTTTATTGTTTGCTTTGGTTTTCAGGTGCTTTTTCTTTGCAACAATGTTTTTTATGTCTTTTTGAAATTATGTTCCTTTAAATTTGAAAATGTTTATTTTTTTTTGTTTATTAAATAGCCAAAGATAGATCATATATTAAAATAATATAATAAATTACCGTATTCTTCTTTTTATGAGCAACACCCCAAAATTTTATAAAATAAGCAAGCATAATATGTTGCTCATATTAAGACAAATTTATAAAAAAACAAAAAATTTTTTTTGAGATGTTGCTTTATTAAGATAAAAAAATAAGTCATATTGATGTAAAAAATTCAAAAAAAGCAAAAAAAAAAAAGAAAATTTTTAATCCTCTAAATAATTGGGAATATATATTGCTCTTATTAAGACTATTTTTGATTTTTCAAAATTTGTAAAAGAAATGTGTTGTTCTTATTAAGACTATAGGCATTTTTGCAAAAGCTTAAAAATACGTGTTGCTCTTAAAAAGACCAATACCGTAATTTATCTTTTTTGCAAAAAATATATTGAATCAAAAATAGAAAAATAATATAATTATTTGAATATCTTTTTTTAAATTGCTGTGTTTTTATTGTTTGTTTTTATATAATTTAAATATATTTTTTTTTGAGTTTTATTTCTTGATATTAAATTGATGATATTTTTGTATTTATGAATGTTAAGCTGAAATTTCTGGATTATAATTATCATTAATAATTTTCTGTCAAGAATCATTACTAGAATAAATTCTGAAAATAATACGTTTCATATAATATTTTATAATAAGAAAAAAATTTCCTTAAAATAAAAATATTTTATTATTTTTATTCAATAAATAAAATATATATTTATGTCTATTTTTTAAATTAATCTATTTCCTAAAAGAACAACATTTACAATGAATATAAATGCCTAATAAAACTTTCATTTATTATTAAAGTTTTTTATTTTTTTTAAAGAATAATAAATTTAAAAAAATTATTAAAAAATGGGAAACTGTAAGATATGCCGTAAAGGTGAAGACTTAAAAACCGAAATGAATTTCCCATCAACAACAGATAATCCAGAATTTGAAAATGCTCAAAATTTATTTACAGAATCCTTTGAAAAAATACTTCCATTATTGGGAGAATATTATTCTGAACCAGAATTTCAGCAAAAAATTCCAGAATCATTAAAAAATTACATGGAAAACAATCCAATAAATTTATCAAATTATTTAAATAATTCAAAACAAACTTTTACGACTCCTCAACCAATATTATTTAAAAATGGAAATTTATATTTAGGTCATTGGAATTCAGAAGGACAAATGGAAGGCTTTGGAAAATATTATTTAGAAGAAGATAAAATTTTAATTGAAGGAGTTTGGGAAAAAGGAATTTTAAAATATGGAAGAATTTTTTTACCAAATAATGAAATTTATGAAGGTGAAATTTCTAATAATTTATTTCATGGAAAAGGAAAAATGAAATATTCAGATAATACTATTTTTGAAGGAGAATTTTTAAATGGACAAAAAGGAAATGAAGGAAAAATAATATTTAATGATGGATGTATTTATGAAGGAAATTTAAAAAATGAAATTCCAAATGGAAAAGGAAAATTAATTTGGAAAAAAGATATAATTTATATAGGGAATTTTATAAACGGAAAAATTGAAGGAAAAGGAGAAATAAAAAATGAAAAAACTGGAAGTTTTTATAAAGGACAATTTAAAAATAATTTATTTCATGGAAGAGGTTTTTTTTCTTTTAATTCAGGTTCAAATTATTTTGGAGATTATTATTTAGGAAAAAAAGATGGTGAAGGAGAATATAAAAAAAAAAATGGAGTTAAATATAATGGAAATTTTACAAATGGAAAATTAAATGGAACAGGAATAATTGAAGATGATAATTATATTTATAAATGTACTTGGAGAAATGGTTTTGTTGTTGAAACTCCTCTTATTGATATTAAAAATAATGATAGTGCTCATACTGGAAATTTAGATCTAAATTTAATTGTAGAAAATGAAGATATTGATTTAGAAAATTTGTCTCATTTAGAAAAAGATAATTTACTTTATGAAGGTCAAAATTCTTATAGACCTATTGACAATGAATTTTTGAGCTAAATTACAAATTTTTTTTTCAAAAGTTATAGATTTTTTTTTTTTAAATTTTATATTTATATTTTTTTTTGTTTTTACCCTTTTTGATAAAAAAAAGGAACTATGTTTTCTTTTCTTTGTTAAAAGGGAAAATTAATTTTATTCGGGAACTTCTAATTAATTCATATTATAAGAATTAATTAGAGACAATATCGAATATTTTAGAAAAGAAATTTAAATTTATTAATTAAAACAATAGATTTATTTTTGGTTAAAAAATAGATTAAACTTTCAATTTAAATAAATAAAAAAAATTAAATTAAAAAAAATTAACTAAAATGTTAAATATAAACAATTTCAGAACAATATTACTGAAATCAAAAAAAAAAAAAGAGTTTTCTTCATTTTCTGAAATTCAATTAAATACAATATATAAAAATAATTCAGCAAGAGAATTAACAAAAAGAAATTATTTATCAAATAATTATATATTTGATTTTTTAAAAATAAAAGACTCAGAAGCAAGATTAACATTAGATCATATTGGAGATGAATTATTATTAAATAATGATAAATTAATATCAAATTTAAAAATAGAACCAAATTTTTTTGATGAAAATTTATTTTTTAATAAAACTATAAATGAAATTAAACCAAAAACTCCTTTAAATAAATCTTCCAATAATAAACATTTAAATTTAAGTTCTATTCAATTGAAAAAAAATCATAAAAAAATTCCTTTTCATATTAAATTAAAAAATATTAATCAATTTATAAATAAACCTTCGAAACATAAAAATTCTTATTCTTTTAATAAAAGTCAAAGCACAAAACATATTAAAAGTAAATCTTCTTCTTTTAATAGTAAAATTATTAGAAATAAGAATTTTAATTTTCCAAAAAATATAAAAAATATTGATAAATCTTATTTTGATTTAGAAAATATTTTTGGAGAAAAATTTGAAGCTTCAAATAATATTTTTCAACAAATGAATGATTTAGATAAAAAAAATTGTATTTGTTATCTTTTAAATTTCATTAAGGAATTAAAAAGAAATAACGATATTTTAAAGAAAAACAATAATTTATTAAAAACTGAAAATGAAGAAAAAAGTAAAAATATTAAATATTTAAATGAAGAGATTAAATTATATGAAAGAGAAAGAAAAAAATCTTTAAATAATACAACTCCAAAAAGGAATAATAATTATAAAAAAAGTATTTCTCCAAATTTAAAAGCATTAAATAATTCAAAAACTCTTTCTTCAAATAATATATCAAAAACAAAAAAAATAATATCAAAAAAACCAAATAAATAATAATATAAATATATTATAAATATAAATTAAAAAAAAGAGTTAAATATTAAATAAAAAAAGATTTTATTCTTCTTCATCTAATTTTTCAAAATTATCATTATTATCTTTAAAAATTGTTTTATTAGAACCTAACCACATAACAAGAACAATAAAAAAAGCAGGAATTTTAATAATAATTTCAATCCAAGATAATAAAATAGATAAATTAATATTTTTATTTTTATAAATCACAATCCAAATAAAATCAATAATAAAACTAATAATAAAACTTAAAGACATAAATAATCTTTCATTTTTAATATTATTTGGATTTGGTTGAAATTTATGTTTCATAATCATTGTATAATAAATAAATAAAAATATAAAAAAATTATAATCTGCTCTTTCAATACAATTTAATCCTGATAAACATAAACATCCAAAAATATAATATTCAATTACTTTTTCATTTGATTCAATCATATTTTTCACATTATCCATTTTAATATATTTAACAAAATATATAAAAAAAATTAAGAAATTTACCCTTTCAATTTTTCACTTTTATTTATAAACTAAAAAGAAAATTAAATTTTTAATTAATTATTTATCTTTCTAAAAATAAAAGATTTGTTCAATTACTTTACCAGTTCACTTTTAATTTATTTTCATAACTTAAAATTGATAAATATATTTTATTTAAATAAAAATATTTTAAAAAATTGATAATTCATTTTGATAAAAATGATTACATCTCATATTGTTTTTATATATATTTTCCCATTTTTTATTGGGGATGGGGATTGGGGATTGGGG
>JAJJLU010000659.1:0-24598 GCA_023807065.1 Isotricha intestinalis | reverse complement strand
ATGTTTATATATATATCTAAAAATAAAATAATTAAATCTACTTGAAAATTTGAGGGATATATAATTTTTTTAATACTTTTCTTTTTATAGGATAATCTATTTTCAGTAAAAATACTTTTAAATGAAAAAGTGTAAGTTTATTTAGGTAATCCTTAATAAAATAAATATGATATTCTTCATATTTTCTGATTTTCAAAATTTTTTTCACAAATTATAGTTAAAACACTATCTTAAATTTATGTAAATTCTTTAATCTCAATAATTGTCAACAAGGACAGTCTCACCACACTTGGAAAATACTTTATGACTTCTTATTAATCAATTTTTTTTTATCGATTTATTTGATTCACCCTTTTTGTAACCTCTTTCTCTTTTTCTAAAAATAACTTATAAAATATTATAATTCCTAAATAATTGGTTTTAAATTCTCTAAAAACTATCATTGAATATATAATATATTTAAAACACTTTTTTACTTTTTTATGTTTATTTCTTCATTTTATTTAAATAACAATTTCTTTGGAAACAGTCACATTATCAATTAAATTTCTTATTGAAAACTTTTTGAATTGGAATAACCGAGTTCAAAATCAATTATTTATAATTTTAATGCAGGATTAATATTTCTTTTTTCATGATTGGCTTTTTGTTTCATTTTGATGTGAAAATTATTTAAATAAATTCTTAATTTATAGTTAACAATAAGGATTTTTTAAATATTGAAATTATCATTAAATTGAATTATTTTTGCTAAATAATTTTTTGTCGACAAAGATTCCCCAGGTGTAAATTATCTTCCCTTTTTTATAGAAGGGAGGTGGTTGAAACCTTTATTTTCAAATAAATTCATAAATATTCAGAATTGATTCATAATGAATTTAGTTAATGATGATAAAGAATATAAAATATTTTTATAATAATCATTCTCTTCATAGGTTAAAAAAATAAAATATTTAAATTCAGCCATAATATCATAAAAAGAATTTTTAAAAAAGAATTTTTTGAATAATTGTTGCTAGAAAAGTTAATTTTAATTTATTGTTTTTAAATATTTTTTTATAGAAAAAAAATATTAATTTCATTTATTTATTTATAAAAAATATACATTAAAAAAATAATTTTTCAATCAGAATTTATAATTTGTGTTACAAAAGGTAATTCAAATTTTCCTGTTTTATAATTTGTTAAAATTTTATTAAATAAAACATTTTTTTTATTTAATAAATTATCATTTGAATAAGTAAATCTTGTTTTTGAAGAAGAAGAATTATAAAGAGAAATATTATTTAAAGAAGAAAAATCTTTGTCACAAAATTTTTTTACTGTATTAGAATAAATATTATACATTGAATTTTTAATTGTTAAACAATAATTTTTAAATAAAGTTTTTTTTTGATTTTTTATATTTTTTGCTAATTTTTCTTTACTTAAACTTTTAAAAATAAAATTGGTTTTAATAATATTTTTTTTTTGTAATTTATTATTTTCAGTATTATTTATATTACAAATTTTTTTTTGTAAATTTAAATTATTAAAAATTATTCCATCGCCGCTTAAACAACTTCTATGAATGTGTTTATTTTTATTAAACAAGAATTTTTTATTTTGATTTTTATTATTTTTTAATTTCATTTCATAATCTTTTTGTTTTAACCATAAATTTAATTTAATTTTAATATTTTTTTTATTTAAATCCCTAAAAATTTTTTTTTGTTCTTGATAAAGAGGTAAAATACTTTTTTTGAATCCTTTATAAATTTGAGAAATATAATTAACATTAATTTTAAATAAAACAGAATATTCTTGAGAAACAATTAAAGCATTTTCATAATTTTTAATTCCATTTAAGCAACTTTCAAAACCTGCAATTCCACCAATTAAAATTTTTGAAATAATTTTTCTTTTATTTGTTTTAATCATATAATCTTCTTTATTTTTTGCATTATCAACAGAAATTAAATTACATTCTCCTTGATAAACTAAATATAAAAATTCTGCTTTATCAAAAGGAGAATATATTAAAGTTTCTTTTTCAAAATATTTTGGAATTACTTGATTTAATAAATTTGAAGTTTTCATTTCATTTTTAAATAAAGGAAATTTATCTGCTATAAATCTTATTTTATTTTTATGACTTTTAATAAAACTTTTTAATAAAATTTTATTAAAAAATTCTCTTTCTAAAATAAAAAAATCTGAATCTTCTATACAATAAATTGGAGAGTTTAAAAAGTTTTTATTTACTAAATTTAATTCTCCAAAACATTCTCCTTGATAAAGTATATTTTCTATATATTCAAATTCTCTAATAAATTTATCTAATGTTTCTTTTGAAAATGGAGTTTTTGGAGTTTGATGTTTTTTTATTGCTTTTATAATATTTATTATTTCATTCTTTTTTTCTTTTTCTTCTTTATATTTTATACTTAAATCTATTTCTTTTTTTCTTTCTAAATATATTTTCTTATCAATTTGATAATCTAAATCTTCTTCATTAATAAATTTAAAACTTTCATTTAATTCATTTTCATCTTTATTATTTTGATGAGAATAATTAATATAATAATTATTATATTTATTATTATATTTATTATTATAATTATTATATTTATTATTATATTCTTCTTCTTCTTCTTCTTCTTTTTCTTCTTCATTTTCACTTTCATTTTTTCCATCATCTTCACAATCAGACATAAAATTTTCAAATGGAATGTTGTTTTCAAAGTCAATTGAACTGAAATTATCTTTCATCAATTCAATTTTAAATTTATTTGTATAATCAAATGAATCTAATCTTCTTAATTCAATTTTCCCTTTAATTAAACCATATAAAGCATCTGATCTTTCATTATTTCGAAAAATATATTTTCCTTTTTTTACTTTTTTATGTGTTATATAATTTGACATTTTTTTTATATCTTCTTTTCCAACTCCATGATAATGTAAATAACGAATTAAACCTTTAAATTGAAGTAAACAAAATGTTAAAATTTCTACTTTTCTTTCTAGTAGTAATTTTTTTGTTGAAACTTTTATATTTTTTTCTTTTATTATTGAATTTCTTTTATTTTGAAAATTAAATATATCTATTATTGGCTTTGAAGCTTCTTTTATTATTAAGTCATTCATTTCTAATTCTGTATTAAAAAGATCTCTTACTAATTCTTTTTGATTTATAGTTTTTATTACTTTTAAAAGATATTTTTTAAATACTTTCATCCAAGAATTATGTTTTATTACTTTTTTCCATTTTGACATTTTATTAAAAATTACTTAATAAAATCCTTTCTTAATATATTCTTTTACAATATATTGTTTTTTTCAATTTAAAAATAACGATAAAAAAGAAAAAAAAAACCAAAAAGAAAAATTAATTAATTTTCCAAAAAAATAATTTGAAAAATTAATAATAAAAAAAATATCCATTTAAATGATTCAAGACACTTTCATCCCATCATCTTTTGAGAAAAAGACAGAAAGAGAAGCTTTAGAGAAGAAAAGTTTAGAAGAATCAAGATTAAAGAGGAAAGAATTAATAAAAAAGAGAAGAGAAGAATGGTTAGCTCGTGGAAAACAATACCATGAATCTTTATTAAAAGAAGAAGCTCATTTAATAGAAATGAAAAGAGAAGCTCGTAACTCAGGAAATTTTTATATGCCTCCAGAAGCCAAAGTTGCTTTTGTAATAAGAATAAAAGGTATTAATCATATTAGACCTCAAGTTACAAAAATTTTAAGATTACTTAGATTAAGACAATTAAATAATGGTGTTTTTGTAAAAGTTAATAAAGCTACTATGAATATGCTTAAAAAAATTGAACCTTATGTTGTTTATGGTTATCCTAATAGAAAAACTATTTCTGAATTAATTTATAAAAGAGGTTTTGCTAAAATTAATCATTCTAGAATTCCTTTAAGTGATAATTGTATTATTGAACAATCTCTTGGAAAATTCGGTATTACTTGTATTGAAGATTTAATTGAAGAAATTTATCAAGTCGGTCCTCATTTTAAAGAAGCTAATTCTTTCCTTTGGACTTTTAAAATGAATAATCCTAAAGGAGGATGGAATAATAAAAATCACTCTTTTATTAACGGAGGTGATTGGGGTAATAGAGAAGAAGAAATTAATAAATTAGTTAGGAGAATGAATTAAAGAATATATAGATTTTTTGTTTCCCAGATTTTTGGCTTTTTTAAATTATTTACATTTAAAAATAACTTTTATTTAATTTTTTTTTCTGCTTGTTTTTTTCATATGTTTTTAATTAATCTTTATAAAATATGAAAATTTAATTGTTAGAATTCCTGTTGAATACCATAAAAAATAAAAAAACAAATTTAATTTGAAAATAAATAATATTTTCATTTAGATACAAAAAAATGAGTAAAGCTAAAGGAAAGCAAAAAGCCCAAAAAGGAGAAGAAGGAGAAGAAGCAGCAGCACAAAAAGTAGTATATTTAGGTCCAGAAAGAACAGATGGACAATATATATTTGGAGTATGTCATATTTGTGCAACATTCAACGATACCTTCATCCACGTAACAGATTTATCAGGTCGTGAAACATATGCCCGTGTAACAGGTGGAATGAAGGTGAAGGCAGATAGAGAAGAGAGTTCTCCATATGCAGCAATGATGGCTGCTGCTGATGTTGTTGCAAGATTAAAACAATTGGGTATTGATGCTATTCACATTAAGCTTCGTGGAAGAGGTGGGATTGATACTCGTACTCCTGGACCAGGAGCTCAAGCTGCTATGAGAGCTCTTGCTAGGTTAGGAATGAAGATCGGAAGAATTGAAGATGTTACTCCTATTCCTACAGATAGTACTAGAAGAAAAGGAGGAAGAAGAGGAAGAAGACTGTAAGTTTATTTAATAGATATTTTATATATGTGTTTTTATGCTTTTTGGAGTGAGATTATGATTTTTTTAAATTTTTTTAAAGATGTTATTTATTTTTTTGTTTTAAACTTTTGGCTATATTTTTGGGAAATTTAATTTGAGTATTAATGGAGTATTATAGGTTTATATGGTTTATTTAAATTAAATATTTTTATAAACAAGAAAATAATAAGTCTTTGAAATAATGAATTTATAATTCCTTTAATTACTTATAATTAAAATTGTAATTATTTAATTTGAATTTCTTTAATTTTCCTGTATTCATGAAATAAAAAATAATAATTTTTAAAAAAAAATTAAAAAAACCATTATAAAAAAATAACTTTGAAAAAAAAACAGATAAAAAAAATGTCAAACATTCGTGCAGGTTCTCGAGCAGGTCGTCTTCCAACAGGACAACGTCAAATTAACCAAGACACAATGAAATCAATAGGTTTTACAACAGACACGAAAGTAATAGACAGAGCAGTATCTCGACAAGGTTTAAGTGGAGTAGTTCAAGGAAGTGGAGGACAGAAAATAGAAAGAAAAATACAAGATAAAACTTATTATATAACATTATTAAAAACAAAGATAAATGATATTTCAAAAGAAATATTAAATATGAATAATGAAATTGGTTCTATTAATTCTGATATGACTACTTATGCTAATTTAAATAAACAATATGAAGTTCTTTCTAAAGATGTTCAAAATTTAGAAGGTGAATTAGCTGATTATAATTTAGCAGGTGATAAATATAGAAGTATGATGAAAGCTGAAGATATTGAAGATGTTTATAATAGAATGAAATTGATAAATAAGAAGAAAATGGATGAAAGTGATAATTTATATATTGAGAAATCTAAAATTTTAAGTGAATTAGAAGAAGTTGAATATGAAAATAATAAAGTTGTACAAAATATTGAACAAAGATTATTAGATTTAGACCCTGATCAAAAAAGTGAATATGAGCAAATCAGAGAAGACAATCAAAATTATATTATGAAAATATATCAATTGAGAGAAGAAATGGCAAAATTAAATGCTGATTTAATAGAAGGTGAAAATATATTGAAAAGTAATCCTAATAAAATGGAAGCTCAAAAATTAAAAGATTCAATTATTCAATTACAAAGAAAAAAAGAAGAATTGGAATTACAAACAAATGAAGCTGGATTAAGTATTGATGAATTAAAGCAAAGATTAGTTGCAAAGGCAAAAGAACAAACAATGGAAAAAAATAATATAGACAAAAAAATTCCAGATACTAAAAAAATAATTGAAAGTCATAAAAAATCAATAATAGAATTAGAAAGAGAAATGAAATCTAATATAAATAATGATAATACAAAAGCAGTTGATTCAATTAGTCAAAAAGATAAAGAATATTCTGCTTTTATTGAAAATTATGATAGTATTAAAAGAAATCATTATAAAGAAATTCAAGCTAAAGAAGAAGTGGTTGTTGCTTTATTAGAAAATATTTCAGAAAAAATAAATTCAGGTCAAAGTCCTTTGGAAAATTCAGGTGCTGGAATTAAAGATAAAATTAGAGAAAAAAAAGATATGATTGAAAAATCTGTTAATACTTTAGAAGAAGCTAAAGCTAAATATGAAGAATTAGTTGTTAAATTACAGAGATTAGAAAAATTAGATGATACTCTTAAGAAAGATATTAAAAATTATAAAGATAAATTAAATAGAATTAATAATGAAATTAGTGAGAAATTTGATAGGATTGATGCACAGAAAGATTTTCTTCAAAGAGATTCTGAAAGAATGAAAAGTTTATTACTTATTTTAAAATCTAATAAAGATAATTATGATAAATTATTAACTTCTTTAGTTTTGAAAAATAGAACTAAGAATGCTCAATTAGAAGATAATGATATGTATAAAAGAATGAGAGATTTAGAAAAAAAAATGCAAGCTAATGAAAACACTATTTATGGATTACAAAGTTATATTGATTCTAAAGCAAATGATAATGAATTTTCTGGATTGTTAAAAGAATGTATGGCTTTACAAAAACAAATTAATGATGAATTACTTAAAAAATATTAATTCTTTTAAATATAAAATTATTATTTTGAAAACATTCTTATGAAAAAAGTGATAAAATTTGATTTAAATTTATAAAATTAAATTTAAAAAATATTTATATATTTAATTATTATTATTTTATTTTCTGTTTTAGTAACTTTTATATTATTATTTGTTGTATTATTTTGATACTTTTTGTTGAAGTTGAAGCTGCAGTTGATATATTATTATTTTTATCAATTTTATTTGTAGTTTGAAGAGAAGATTTTGGTCTTTTTCTTTTATTAAAGAATTAATCATTTGAGTTTCTAATTTTCTTCTAAATTTTTCAGGAGATTCAAAATTTAAATTAGGATTTTGAATGTTTATTTATTTATTTCTAATTATATTTTGTATTCCTATTGTCATATATGGTTTTAATATTGAAATACTTGAATATAAATCAAAATTGGCTTTATTTATATCATATTTTCTATTTAAATTTGAATAAAGGAAATTTTACTTCTTTTTAAAAGTAGGATAATTTTGATGCCAAAACTTTTAAATTATATTGTCCTGCCAGAATATTTGTTTCTTATATTTTACCAATCATTCATTTATTGTCATATTCTATTTTAGATAATTTTTCTTCTTCAATTTCTTTTTTTGCTAATCTTTATTTTAAAATGTTGGGATTATTGATTCTTCAACATCAATCACAACTTTCATTGTAATCATTCTTTCTGAATGAAGCTTTGCTCTCTAATTTTATCTTGAATATGACATATCCTATATAAATGTAATACATTCCACATTTTTTTATCAATTATCTTATTTTAATTAAAATCAGAAATAAAATAATTTATTTTTTTTTATTTATTTTTTATTCATTTCTTTTTTGTTTAAAGATTATTATTTTTAATCATTACTTATTTTCAATTGGGAAAAATGAATTAAATAAGGTTTTTAAAAGAAAAAAAAATAATAAAATAAATAAAATTCAAATGGGATGTATGCTGGGAAATACAAATGAAAAAAATTTAGACATCAACTTAGATAATGAATTAAACAACAGTCATTTAATAATTCAAAATCAACAAATAGATTTTAATAATTTTTTATTAAATGAAATATCTTCAAATCACAATACAGTTCAAACATTTAAATATTCAAATTCAATAGGAAATAAAGTTAAATCAGTTCAAAGTAAAAAAATAACATTTTCGGATAAAAATGAAAACATAACTCATGTGAAATCAAGTATAATAGATTCAAGAGAATTTTTATCTCAAAATGTATTGACAATGAAATTATCAAATGAATCTGATGTTGAATTTGATAAAGTTTTAATAACTAATACTTCTCTTGTTAGTGAAAGTAAAAATATTAATATTATTAAAGAAGAATTAAGAGAAAAAGTTTTTACTTTTGGAAGTTCTATAGTTAGTAAAGAAGATAGTATTTATTATAAAGGAATTGATTATAAAATTGCTGATTCTAATATTAAACCTCATCAATTTAATATCATATTTGAAGATGGGAAATTTTATATTAAAGATTGTAAAGAAGGGAATGGAATTTTTTTAAAAATAAATCCAAAATTTTTATTAGAAGGAAATAATAAATCAACATTTATGTTTAATAATTTAATAAGTTTAAAAACAGAATTGAAAATATTATCAATGCAATTTATAATATATTATAAAAATAAAAGATTTAAATATAATTTAAATGAAAAGAAAATAATTAAAGTTGGAAGAAGAGAAGATTGTGATATAATAATTTCTGAAGAAGCAGGAATTAGTAGAGTACAAGTTACTTTTGTTTATAATGATAAAACAAATGAATTTTTTGTTTATGATGGAAATGTTAATAATGAAAATGGAAGTGGAAATAAACAATCAACTAATGGAGTATGGTTATTAGTTAATAAAATGGAAATTTTCAATCAAATGATCATTAAAACTGGAATGACTAAAATTTTATTTGAATTAAAGGAAGGTTAATATTGTATATTGCTCTTTATAAATAAATTTATTTCCAATTTTTTATTAAGTTATTATATTTTTGTTCTGTAAAGGCTGTAATTATATATGGTTTAATATATGTTTCATATTAAAATGTATTAATTAAAATTAATTTTTTTTAAATTTAAAAGTATTTGAAAAAATAATAAATAAAATTTTACTTTCCTATTATTCTATTTCCTGCATTTTTTAATCTTCCTGAATTAATTCTATTTCCATTAACTAAATAATATTTATTAAAATCGAATTTATAAGAATTATTACTTTGAGAAATAGGATTTTGATCTAAAGTAGATTTCCCAAGATTATAATTCTTATTAGTAGTATAAGGATTTTCATAGTTTCTACTTTTATTAATTAAATTTTCATTTTCTTTTAAATTAATAGGTTCGTCTTGAACAATAGCTTCATAACTTTGTAATTTTTTTAAATATTCAGGATCAACTTCTTCTCTTTGTTGAAGCATCATCATTTCTCTTTCTTTTTCCATTAAATAATTTTCATATTCCATTCTTTCAATTTCTTCTTGAGATAATTTATTATTTATTTGAGGTATTTCTTTATTTATTATTTCATTATTCCCTTCTGGTCTATTTATTATATTTTCTTTCTCTTTCTCTTTTTCTTCTTTTTCACGCATTAATTCCATATATGCTAAATAATCTTTATCTGATCTCTTTGGATTTTTATCATTTGATTCTTTTATTTCTGAATTTTCCATTTTTTCTTTTTTGTCATTTTGATTTAATTGAGATAATATATATTGTTCATATTCTATATCTTTATTTATATTTGGATTTTGATTCATATTATTTGGAGGATTATTTGGTTGATTTTCATTTATAAAAGTGGGTATTTTTTCATTTGGAATTGCTCTTTCACTTTGGATATTTTGTTGTTCTTGCATTTGTTGATAATATGGAATTTCTTCAGCTCCAATTTTATTATTTAATTGTATATTATTATTTAATTCTGAATTATTTATCATTTGCTGTTTATACTTTTTTTCATATTCCTCTCTCTCTCTTAAAAATTGTTCTTCTTCAATATTAATCTTACTATTATTAATATTATTATCATTTTCTAAATCTTTTCGTTTTTGTAATTCATTCATATATATTTCATGTTGTCTTTTACTTTCTCCATAATCTTTATTAAGAAAATAATCAACTTGTCCTTTATCTAAAACTCTTTGTTCTTTCATTAAATTTTGTACATTTCGATTATATTCTCTAATTCTTCTATTATTTTCCTCAGTTGAAATTCTCCTTGTTTCATTTATAATATCTCCTCTTCCAGGAACTTTCATATTAACTAAACTCCCTTTCATTTCTTTTTCTTTATTCATAACTAATTTATTTTTTAATCTTAAATATTCTTGATATTCTTCAGGAGTAAAACCCGCACTTTCATCTGGTAATTGTTTTCCCAAATAAGTATTTTGATAAGAGGAAGAAGGAAATTGTTGATTAGGATTACAAAATCCTAAAATATTATTATTTATTATATTATATCCATGATAATTTATACTTTTAATATCTGGTTTAAATGGCTTTGAAAATGCTTGATCTGTTGTTAATTTAGATCCACTATTTTGATAATTATTAAATTGTATTTCTCTATTTTCTTGTCCTATTTTTCCTGAAATGTGATCTACATTTATTTTTTTTTTTGTTAAATTTGGATTTTGATAATGAGATTCTTCGTAAGCTTTTGATATATATTTAAATTCTTGTTTTTGACGTTCTAATTTATCTAATTTTTTCCTTTCTTCATCATATAAAAATCTATTTAAAAAATTCAAATTTGGGTCTATGTTTTTATCCGTGTATGCTAATGTTTCTCTTTTTAAACCTATTTTTAATAATGGATCTGGTTTCTTTTTTTGAGGATAATATACTTTTCTCATTTTTTAATTTTTGGTTTTTGTAAAATAATAAATTTAAAATTAAATTATGTAAACGTTTTTAAGGATAATACTTAATTAAATATTAATTATTATTAAATTTAAAATGTTTTTAAGTTCAATTTCTTTTTTTCTTTAGAATCGTTTTTTTTCTTATGAATTTTTTCTATATTTTCTTTTCTTCATTATCATATTCTTTTTTCTTCTTTCTTTACTTCATCTTCATTATTATTTTCTTCATTTTCATTTTCATTTTTTTCTTCTTCTTCAACTTCATTAAAACTTATAATACTATTTCTAAATGGTTTATTTTCTGATTTTGGAAAAAAAATTTTTCATTTCTAATTTGTTTATGAAAATACATAATTTTATGTTTAAATTCATTTTCATTTATCATAAAATCTAAATGGGTAACCAAAAAATTATAAATCAATTAATTTTATTTCACAACTCTATAAATATACTTTTTGTATGTATATGCATTAGTGTTATCAAAATCTTTTAACAGAATTATGTTGTTTATTCTTAAGATTGAAGAATATATTAAATATATAAATATGCTTTATATTAAATAATTAATAATGCTATTAAATAATATAATTAAAAGTTTAATTATTTATTTAGTTTGAATTTTAAATATAATTTCTTTTAGGCTTATATTACTTTGAAAGTGTTCTTTTTCTTTCTAAAATTTGATCAATATCTTCTTCGTCTTTTATACCTCTTAAATTTTCATACTCATCATTAATACTATGAGTTTTATTTTTATTTTTTTTGAATAATGTCTTATTTCTTTTTAAATCCTTTTTATCAAATAACATTAAACTGCCAATTAAATGTACTTCTGCTTTTCCTCCACTAACATAAATATTATATATATCATCTTCAGATAAATTTATTATCGAATTTATTTTTTCTTCTTCCTTTTTGTTTTGTTTTAAGGTTGAAATAAGAATATCATTATTATCATTCTTTTTTTTTAAATGTATTTTAATAATGGAATCTTTAGGACCAAATTTCAGAGAAATATTTGAAATTCTCAAAACACATCTTCCATTTGCTGATATTTCATAAGGAGTATTTTCCCTAATTTTACATCCCCAAAGCATTATTTAATTTATAGAAATTACAATAATAATAAAAAATAATTTTTTAAAACAGTTTTATTTATCTATGGGTTTAAATAATTTTTATTAATGATACACTACAAAAATTAATTTATTTTTGCTACAAAAAATTGTATAAAAGTAACTCAATTAATCCAAAAATATGAATCTATAATTTATCATTTACCTAACAGAATAAAACTTATTATATATATATAAATTAAATACATAAACTAAACAACTTATTTTTTCAACATCATCATTCATGATAAGAAAAAATAAATATTATTTAATACCTTTTGATTTTATAAAAAATAATCATCATGGAAAAAAAGATTATTTTCATATTTTACTACACAATAATCATTACCAAATGAAAAATTTATTATATTTTTAATGTTTTTTAGAGGTAAATTATCAATGATATTTTCAATTTCATTTTCAGTACTTTCATCAGTTGAATATAATTCTTCTTGAAAACTTATTTTTCTTTCAAGAAATTGAGAATCAGAAATTGATTTTTTAAAATTTTCAGGTACTTTTTCATTATATAAATTATTAAAATTAATTCCTTTAAAAAATTTATGATTCATAATTTCTTTAATATCATTAAAACCAATTCTTTTACTTTCTTCATAAGTAAGTAATTTCTTTATTAAATCTTTTACATCATTTGGTAATTTTTCATTAATTTTTAATTTATAATTTTTAATATTTTCTATTGTTTCAAAGTCACTTTGACCTTTGAAAGGAGTATAACCATGAAATAATTCATACATTATTATTCCAAATGACCAAATATCACAACTTTTATAATTTATGATATTTTCATTCAACATTTCTGGTGATGTATACTCTAAAGTACCTATAATATTTAAATTATTTAAATTTTTTTTATTATTAAAAGAATTTGAAGTTATAAATTTTTTTGAAATGATATCAAATTCTTTTCCTATTATTTTAGCTGTTGCAAAATCAATTAATTTTAAATGAAGTCTATCATCCATTAAAATATTTCCTGGCTTTAAATCTAAATGAGCCATTTTTTTTTCTTGAAAATATAATAAAATATTAAGAATTTCAGCTAAATAAAATTTACTTGTTTCATATGAAAGAATACCATTTTTACTTTGAATTTGTTGTAAATAATCTTCAAAATTTCCATTTTTCAAATATTGTAAAACAAAAATTAATTTTTGTTTAGTTTGAAAACATGATTTTAAATTCATAATATTATTGTGTTTTAAATGAATTAACATATATTGTTCAATAAAAGCTTCTTCACTTTTTCCAAGAATTTCAAGGAAGGTTTTATCTATAATTTTAAGTCCCACTAGATTCAAATTTTTTGTATCTTCTGCTAAATATATTTTTCCATAAGTTCCTTGACCTATTTTTTTTATCAATTGATAATTTCTTATTTGAGGTAATCCTCTTTTATCATTTCTAACTAAATTTTTCTTGTCTTCTTCAAACATAACTTTCTCAAAAAAATATATTAATTTTTTTAAATAAGATGTTTTGATATAAAATTAATATATTATTTAAATATAAAAAGAATTATTTATTTAATTTTGATCAATTAAATATGGATTTTTTAAAATTATATTATATATAATCTCACAAAATAATCAATCAAAAATTTATTTAACATATTTGAATAAATTATCTATTAATTTTGTGACTTTATAAGTTATATTTTGTAATTTATTTTGATAATCTTTTGATTCTTTTTTACCATTGAATAAATTATTAGGTTCAATTATCAAAGAAATTTTTTTAGAATTATCTTTCTTTTGAATAGGACTATAATTCAGTTTTTTATGATTTGAAATTGCACTATTACTTTCAAAAGTTGTAGTAATACTATTTGAAGGGACTTTTCTATGTTTTGTTAAATTTTTCTTTAAATTTGAATTTGCTTTCTGATTAATAAAAAAATTTGCTAACATATCATTTGCTTTTGGACTATAAAAATTCTTTAATCTTTCAGAATATATTTTTTGATTTTTTTTAAAATCCTCATTATCTATTGTTAGACTTTTATTATCAATACAATCATTTTTTTGAGGTGTATATAAATAATCAATTAATTTTTGATCTTTGTTGTTATTATTATTTGAATTTTGAAGTAATTTTTTATAATATTCTAATTCTTCTTTTAATTTATTAATTATTTTATCTTTTTCCATTAACATTAATTCATATTTTAACTCTATTTCTGCAGCAGATTTATAAACATTTTTTGGAGGAGTTAAAGTAGTTTTTATGTGATCGATTTTTAATTGAATATTATTACAACTTTGATAATTATTTGGTTGGAAGAGCTTGTTATTATCAATACTTTGGTATAATGAATTATATAAATTTTTCTTATTATATTCTCTTACTTTATTTTGATTAGTTATTTCAATATTTTTTATTATATTTGATAGATTTCTGGTTAGAGAATAATATTTATTAGATATATTTATCTTATTTTTATATTTATTATCATCCTTTAAAATAAGATTTTTATTGTCTTTTTTTAAAAATACTTGCTCCCTAAACATTTATCCAAATATTATTTAATAACAAAAAAAAATTAATATAAAAATCTTTAATTAATAAAAGTAATTATAATTTAAATAAAATGATAACTGAAAATAGTAAACTAGCCAAAATTCTCTCTAACATAAAATCAAAAGACGGAGAGAAAAACTTATTTCAACATTTAAATAAAATGTATGAAATTAAAAAATTAATAAATGATGATATAAAATTCAATGATTTATTTGAAGATATATCCTTAAGAATAAAAGAACAAGGGAAATATATTCTAAAAGAAAAAAATAAGGAAAATTTAGATCCCAAAATATATGAGAATGAAAGAAAGTTATTAACATCGGTTTCAAAAGGAGAAGGAGAAGGAGAAGCAGCTGGGCCAACATCAGTGTCTTTTATACCAGATTATATAGATGTATTTAATAAATTATCATTTAGTGGTGTTGGTTTAAGCACAAAGGAATTATTATTAATAAATAATTCATTAAAAAATTTAGCTTTAACTTTACCAAATGGAAATGTAACTTTCTTTGGAAAAATATTCTGTTCTGAAAAAGATTATTATGTTGCAGAGGCAACAGAAGTTGATCCACCTGCAGATGCAAAATATGAAGCAGATATGGAAAAAAGGAAAGAAGATGGTATAAATAGAAATACATTTTATGTGACTAATAATTTATATGATAAATGGGTTGATTTACCTGATGTTAGTCCAAGACAATTAAAACAAAGCCAAATTATAAGATATATATTTACTGGTAATTTAAATAGAAAAATATATACTAATCCCACTTTTGATGGTGAAGAAAGACATTTATTAAGATGTCAATTAGCTAGAATTTATCATGGAGCTAAATTAGTTCCTTCTATTAATCATTATATAGTTGAAGATAAAGAAAATGTATTTAAACAATTAACTCCAAATCAAGAAAAAGTAAAAAGATTTACAAATGAAACTCTAACTTCTACTCTTTATTGGATTCATTATCCTCCAAAAATATTAAAATGTTGTAGAGTATCACATCCTGAACCTCCTGCTGAAGGAGATCCTGAACAATATAAAATTAAAATGAATAGTATTGACCCTTATGGTGATAGAATTTCTCCTTGTGAAAATGACAAATATATTGTTACTAATTTCCAAGGAAGTAAAGATTATTATAAAATTATGCCTTGGAAAATTGAACAATTTTATGAAGATAATATTTATATTAATCCATATATTAATGAAAAACCTGAAGAAGGTGCAGAACCTAAAGAAAATAAATATAATTATTCTGTTGTGACTGTTAAAAGTTTAAGATGGCCTGGTGCTATTAATGCTTATGTAAACGGAGAAACTTATTTCTTTTATTTTGGTAATGGAATGAAAACTGAAGATAATAATAATACTGATTTTAGTTACCAGAAATTCCCTAAAATTCCTGATGATATTCCTGATAAAGTAGATCAAGAAGAACCTCATGATGATAGCAATAATCCTAATCCAGCAGAAAATAAAGAAGAAAAGAAAGAAGAAGAAAAAAATGAAGGATAAAAAAACTTAAATATTTTAAATATTTTTTAAAAATAAATCAAATAATTTTTTAAATTTTAAAAGTTTTTATTGATAATATAGAGAAACAATTAGATTTTTAATAAATATTAATATATTAATAAAAAAAAATTAAGTTTCTTTTTTTTCATTAATAAAAACAATTAATAATCCAATAATTTATTAATATATCATTTTTTGTGTCTATATGACAGACCTTTCAACAATAAACCAAAAAAAATGGAAAGAAGTTAAAGTTTCTCAAAAGAAAGAAAATGACAAAAATTCAAAAATTAATGTGGAAGAAAAAATAAAATCTTTTTTTCAAAAAGATAGGATAAAAATATATATTTCAATATTATTATTTCTTTTATCAATTTTTTTTTATTATTTAAGTTTAGAAGGATGTTTTAAAGAAGAATATGAATGTCTTGCTTCAAAAAAGATTATATTTTTTAAAATTTTAGCTGTAAAATTAATTATTTCATTCTTTATATCATCATTACTATTATTTTTTACATCAAAAAATATTCTTCCTAAATTTTTGTTCCCATTTTTTTTAGTTATATATATAATAATGACTTTCTGTCAAAATGGATATGATCTAAGAGATCATGGTAGATATAATAGAGAATTATTCCTAACATTTAATATTATTTTATATTGTATTTATCAAATTATATATCTATTCATTATTTATATAAAAAATAAAAAATATATAAAATTTACAATTTTACTTTCTGTAATTTTAATTCCAATGTTGTTTTATAATATTAGAACTCAAGATTGTTCTAATTGGGATATTGGAATTGGTAATATAAAAATAAATAATGATATAGAAAAAGATGCATGTAAAATAAAAAAACCAAAATATTGCACAATAGACTTTTTTGATGGAGTATTTGATTTAAGTAAATTTGGCAGTAGAAAATGCGAAGGAAAAGGAGGTAAAAGAGAAACTTTAGAAAGTATATCTACTCAAATAAAAAATAAAGGAAATTATTTTGTTTTCCCAGATGCTAGTACATTTACTGGTGAAAGTATGAAAAGTAATTTTCAAAGTATTGTTTTATCAGAAATTGCTCCCGTTAATAATAAAACTTTACAAAATTTCAAAGGTAAACCCGAAGTTTTTTTAAAATTTGATAGTAACAATCATGGAACAGTGGAAATAAAATTACAGAAACAAGATAAATTATTAGAAGAAAGAAGAAAAATAGCATCAAAAAATAGTGTAAAATATGAGACTATAATATTTATTTATATTGATGCATTATCAAGAAGACATTTCCATAGAAAATTTCCAAAAACAGTCAATTTTTTAAATAAATATTTGATAGACAATAAAAATAAAATTAAACAAGCAAGTTCATATCAATTTTTCAAATATTTAAATTTCAGAGATAATACATATATGAATGTATTACCAATGTTTTATGGAGGTTCGGTTTATGGACAAACAGGTGGAATAAATATTATAAGACATTTCAAAGAAATAGGTTATATTACAGCATTTACTCAGAATAATTGTGAAAAAGAAGCTTTTCAAATTACTGATTGGTCAGCTGAAGGTATCGAATATGAAAACTATGATCATGAAAGTATTTCTTTATTTTGTGATCCAAATTATCACCCCCCTGTGGCAACTTGGAAGGGAGTAGGTAGATTTTCACCGATCAGAAAATGTTTCTATGATTATGATTCTTTCAAATATTTATTTGACTATGGTTATCAATTTTTAAAAATATATGAAAATGAAAGAAAATTTTTAAGAATGGGAATTATTGATGCTCATGAATCCACTATGGAAGTAGTAAAGTATTTAGATCAACCACTTTTTGATTTTTTAGAATTTGTTATGAATAATTATTTTAATGAAAAAACTGCAATTTTTATTGCTTCTGATCATGGAAATAATATGTTAGGAATAAATTTTATGTTACAAAGTGATGATTTTACCTATGAAAAAAGTTTAGGATTATTTTATATTATTATTGAACAAGAAAATGAAAATTTACAATATAATCAACAAAGACTGGTTACTGCATATGATATACATGATACTTTATTATATATGGGTAAATATAATGAAAAATATAAATCAAGACAAAATAAAGGACAAAGTTTATTCGAAAAAGTTGATGGATTAAATAGAACATGTGATAAATATTATAATGACTTTGACGGTGATAGAAATGTATTTTGTACGTGTATTCCATTTAATGAATAAAAAAATATAAATAAAAAAATAAAATATAAATCTCGTAAGACCCGTTATAACTCCCTCCCCTTAAAATTTTTTTAAGCCATAAAATTTCATTTTCGTTCAAACCCCCCCTCTAAAATATTTAGTGTTAATCTTAAAATATAATACATTATTTTTTTTATTTTAATTTCATTTTAAATTTATTTAAAAAATATTAAAATTTAAATTTTCTTTTTTGTTCCAACTCCCCTCCCTCAAAAAATTTTGTCG
This sequence comes from Isotricha intestinalis, assembly GCA_023807065.1. Taxonomy (NCBI): domain Eukaryota; phylum Ciliophora; class Litostomatea; order Vestibuliferida; family Isotrichidae; genus Isotricha; species Isotricha intestinalis. The sequence continues at coordinate 6,096 of JAJJLU010000659.1, read as the reverse complement.
TCATTGAAATTTGGGGAGTTGGAAATTGTTTTCCCGTAATTTATTATCATAACTTTTTTGTATTTTTTTTATTGAAAACCGAACAACAAACTCAATTATCATGAATTAAGAACCAAACATGAAATATTGAGTTAAAAGATTATTCTAAAAAATGTATGGTACTATTTATTATCAAATAATTTTAAGTTTAGTTATTTTGTTTGTAAATGAATAATTAAAGTTATTTTTCTTTTTATACTTTCTAAAATTAATTTCAACATTAAAATAAAAGTTTCCAAGAATTTGTTTTCATTTTCCTTTTTTGTGAGAAAAATTATAAAATTTTAATTTATTTAAAAATAAAGAATTATATAACCTCATATTTTACCATTGTTAATCAGGTAATCATAACAATATTTTAAATATTTTAAGAACTAATAAAACATTCAACCACTTTATTTTTGAAAGATATATTATGAATATATTTTATTAATTTCTCTAAATATATTTTTTTTTATTTCAGAATTAATTATATTTTTTTATATATTAACTTTTTATTATTTTTTCAATAAAATATTTAATATAACTTAAAAAATATAATTAAAAAAATAAATTATAAAAATATATATTAAATATAATTTCAATAATCTTTATATTATATTTTAAGCATAATTAAAACAGTAATTGCTTTATTTATCAATTTTTAATATAAATATAAATAATTTAAAAGAAATGGAATCATTAGAATTTAAACCAAAGAATAAGGAAACTAAAGGATCTAATAATAATATAACAAATTTAAATTTAGATTGTCCGGATTCCATAGGAATTTTAATTACTAAAGGAAATAGTTTAAAATGTTTTAAATGCAATTTTTTACCATATTTTACTTTATATAATTGTTTGGGAATTAAATTACATACTATTTGTGAAGATGGACATTCAATGACTTCAATTTTAGATGATTATATTAAAAATTCAATTAAACAAAGTAAAAATGAATCATTTTGTAATATTTGTAATAAAAATGAAGATAATAATATGACTTTTTGTCAATTTTGTAAAAAATTTATCTGCAAGCAATGTATTTTAAATCATTTTACTGTTCAGCATATTTTTAAAAATAACATTTTAGAAGATTTTACAGATGAAAATCTTTTTAAAACTTTAAATCATGAAGATAAAAGTGCAATTAACCAAATAAGAGAAATATTCAATCAATCAGTTTCTTATCTTAAAAGTGTAGCAGATTATTTTAAAGAAATTGAAAATAATTTCCAAAATTTTATGATAAATAATCTTAATGAAATTTTATTGATTAAAATGCTTTTTGAGGATTATTTATTTTTGAAAAAAGAAAATGAAAATAATTCACATATTTTATTAGAAAATATTTTATTTTTAGCTTCATTTAATGACTTAAAATTAAACAAAAATGAATTTAATGAATTTTTACAAAATAAAGATAATTTTCTTTTAAAAGGAAGTATATATAAAGGTAATTTGAATGATGGTGTAGGAGAAATAGAATATTTTATAGGAAAATATGAAGGAGAATGGAAAAATGGTTTTAGAGAAGGAAAAGGAAAATTTATATATAAAAATAAAGATGTTTTTGATGGAAAATGGAAAAATGATGTTAAAGAAGGAAATGGGAGACTTATATATAATAATGGAAATATTTATGATGGTAATTGGATGAATAATAAAATAGAAGGTTATGGAATATTATATTATAAAAATGGAGAAGTTTTAAATGTTTCAAAAAATGAAAACCTGGAAATTGAAAAATATGTTGGTTTTTGGAAAAATAATAAAAAAAATGGAAAAGGAACAATTCATTTTAAAAATGGAGAAAAAATAGAAAGTGAATGGAAAGAAGATAAAATAGGAAAAAAAATTATTTATTATTACTTAAATAATTGCAAATATGATGGAGAATGGGATAATTATGAAAAAAATGGAAAAGGTATATTCTATTATAATGATGGTTCAATTTATAATGGAGATTGGAAAAATGATAAAAGAGATGGAAAAGGAATTTATTATTTTAAAAATGGAGATATATATGAAGGTGATTTTAAAAATGATTTAATTGAAGGAAAAGGAATCATGAAATTTAAGGATGATAATATATATGAAGGTGAGTTTAAGAATAATTTAAAAGAAGGTAAAGGTAAAATGTTATACAGAAATAAAGGCGAATTCATTGGAGAATGGAAAAATGATAAAGAATTTAATGGAAAAGGAAAAATAATTAATGAAAATTGGATTTATGAAGGTGAATATAATAATAATGAATTTAATGGTAAAGGGATAATAATTTATAAAAATGGAGATAAATATGAAGGTTTTTGGAAAAATAATTTAAAAAATGGGAAAGGGAATTATATATATAAAAATGGTCATTATTTTAATGGTGAATGGATTAATGATGAAGAATATGAGGGTAAAGGTTTTATTTATTATGAAAATGGAGATATATATGAAGGAGAAATTAAAGAAAGTAAAAAAAATGGAAAAGGAATTATGTTATATAAAAATGGAGATAAATTTAATGGAGAATGGAAAGATAATAAAATGTATGAAGGAAAGATAATTAAAAATTATGAAAATGGAGATAAATATGATGGTGAATGGAAAAATAATTTAAAAGAAGGTAAAGGAATATTTTATTATAACAATGGAGATAAATATGATGGTGAATGGAAAAATGATTTAAAAGAAGGTAAAGGAATATTTTACTATAATAATGGAGATAAATATGATGGTGAATGGAAAAATGATTTAAAAGAAGGTAAAGGAAAAATGTTTTATAAAGAAAAACAAGATAAATTTGAAGGAATATGGGAACATGATATAGAGAAAAATGGGGAAGGATTAGTTTTATTTTTAAATAATCAAAATACTTATGATAATGGAATATATAAAGGAAAATTGGAAAATTCAAAAAAAAATTGTATTTATGGTTTAATGGAATATGAAAATGGTGATAAATATCTAGGAAAATTTATAGATAATAAAATGAATGGAAAAGGAATTATGGAATATAAGAATGGAGATAGATATGATGGTGAATGGAAAAATAATTTAAAAGAAGGTAAAGGAATATTTTATTATAACAATGGAGATAAATTTGATGGTGAATGGAAAAATGATTTAAAAGAAGGTAAAGGAATATTTTACTATAACAATGGAGATAAATATGATGGTGAATGGAAAAATGATTTAAAATTTGATAATTATATAGTTTGTGAATATATAATTAAAAATGAAGAAAAAGAAATTGGTCAAATTAATCAACAAATTTTAAATTCTAATGAAGAGTCTAATAAAAAATATAAATGGATTAAAAAAATAAACAATGAGCAAAATTTAAAAGAAAATATCAAATTATTTTTAAACGAAAAAAAAATAAAATTTTGCTTTGAATATGAATTTATAGAAGAAGGCCGATATATAATCAATTTTTTATTTAAAAGAAACTTGATTAACTTAAATGGTTTATTTTGTGAATGTTCCTGTTTATCTTCCATAAATTTTAGTAATTTTAAAAATAGTAATATTGAAAATATGACAGGTATGTTTAGTGATTGTACTTCTTTAACATCTATAAATTTATCGACTTTTAATACACATAAAGTTGATGATTTTGAAGGATTATTTTATAATTGTAAATCATTAATATCTTTAAATTTATCTAATTTTAATAGTGATAATGTTACAAATATGAATGGTATGTTTTATAATTGCTTATCATTGACTTCTTTAGATTTATCTAATTTTAATACTATTAATGTGACTGATATGGGTTGGATGTTCTATAAATGTTGTTCTTTAACTTCTTTAAATATATCAAGTTTTAATACAATTAATGTTACCATTATGAAAAATATGTTTTATAAATGCTCTTCTTTGACTCATTTAGATTTATCTAATTTTATTACTGATAATGTTAATAATATGAGAAGTATGTTTTTTGAATGCACTTCTTTAATTTCTTTAAATTTATCTAATTTTAACACAAATAAAGTTACCAATATGGAAAATATATTTGAAGGTTTAAATAAAAATTGTATCATAACTAAAGATGAAAATTTTATAAATTTAATTAAATAAATTAATATAATTGGATATCTAATAATTTAACACTTTCATTATTTGAGAAAATGATTTGAAAAATTAAAAAATTTAAATGTAAATGACTTTTTGTATAAACACAAAAAAAAACCCTTATCGTCAATATTTTTTTTTATTTATTTCGAATTGTTGAAATATTTAACATTAAATATACAATTGATATTAGAATTAATTATAAATGATTTACTTTTTAAAATATTACTTATTTTTCGATTTATCTATTTATTTACATCAAGAATTATATTTTTTAATTATATGATTAATTATGATTAAACAAAATTAATTCATTTTTCAATTTGAAATTTGTTATTTTTTCTTTCAATTTTATTTTCATCAATTCAGTTATAATGATATAATAATTATTTATAAAAATTGATAATTCTTAAACAACGGTTCAGAAAAATGGAAAATAATATTCAAAAAATTATTTTTCATTAATCGATTTTTTTTGCCCTTATTTGAGTCCATTCCTTTCCAAACTTTTCCTGCACCAGAAAATTATTATTTAAGAATAAAATAAAAAAATATTAAAATCAAAAAAAAAAATTAGAAAAAGTAATACTATTTTTTTGATGAAAATAATTTTTATGTATTAAATGCTTCTTCCTCTGCTTTTGATATTCAAAAAATTAATTTTTTATATTTCTAATACTAAAAAGTCATTTTTTTCTTTTTTAATCTTACATTTATTTATTAGAAAAGATTTATTAAATATTACTCAATTGAAATTTTATTTATTTGTAAAATAGCTATTTGTGATTTTTTTAATTTAAATATTGACAATTTATTAATATTAATGATTAAAATTTATTTTTTTTGTCGTCCCCCAAAAAATAGTTTTCAATCAATAAATTAAATAAATTCATTAAAATTAAAAAATTTTATCCTCTTAATAATCTTCATATAAATCTCTTAATTTATTTTTAAACACTCTATTTCTAGCTTTATTATAAGCAACATATTCGGTTAATTATTTATGTCTTTTAATTTCTTCAATTTCTAAAGGCTTCCAATTTGTTTATAATATAATCTATCATTTATTTCTTCTAATGATGTTCTTTTCTTTGATTTCTACTATTATTATCTAAAGTTTTATTTTTTTTTATTTTCATGATTTGTATTTAATATATTTCCTTTATTTTTATATGATGTAATAAAAGTAAATTAATTACTATCATTATTTAATATTGAAACATTATTATTATTTCTATTATTTGCTAAATTCATAATTTCATTATGAAATTCTTTATATATTTTATTATAGTGATTATTATAATTTATATTTTGTAAAAAGAAATTTTTTTGTCTTTCTAAATCCATATTTTCATTATTATTAAATTTTTTTGGAAGTAATTTTGACTCTTTTTTAATTCTAATTGGAATATTAGAAGAAATATAATTTAAACTTTTACTTACATTCTTTCTTTTTTAATATTATTTTTTCCATCCAATATATTTTTTATCATTGTTTTATTATCTTTAAAAGGTTACTAACATTTTACATTTATAAGTTTTTCTAAATTTAATAATTGTTCTCTTTATAATTATTCAAATCAATAATATGAAATTTAATAAGAAAATCTTTTATAATTAAAATTTTTTTTTTGGTATAAGTAGCAAATAAAAAAATTTAATTTTCCTATTTCATCTAATAATTTTTCATGTCTTTCTTTTTCACTTTTTGAAGCATATTCATTTTGACAAACTGAAATTGAAGGAAAAAAATTAGGTAAATTATCTTTATTGTTTTTCCAAAAAAACCTTCTCTTGTGTGTTTATTCTAATAATTTTTTATTTTATTTTTATGAATCATTTCTTTTTTTTTTTATTTGATTTTAATAATTTTTCAAAACCAGAAAAAATTTTATGAAACTTTCATTTGATGTAAATTTTATTTGATTTTTTTAAAAAATCATATAAATGGGGATTGGGGATTGGGGATTGGGGATTGGGGATTGGGGATTGGGGATTGGGGAT